>JAMKCH010007305.1:0-39261 GCA_023653785.1 Ophioderma brevispina | reverse complement strand
TTTCATGACACTTAGATACCACGGCCCTTGGGTATTGTCCCACAGGTTGGTAGACCTCATGTGGCCTGAAAATGGGTCAGATATAATATTGCTGGATCTATCCACATGTTTCGATCATACAAGTTGCTGACCCTCATGTAACCTCGTGTGACCTTAAAATGGTCATAATTATAAATTGTTTGTTGTTATCCCACATAATGTCTATCTATTTATTATGGCACTTAGAATAAATTCCCCTGGGAGTGTCCCACATGTTTGTGACCTCATGTGACCTTCAAATTGATCAGAATTATAAAATTGCTTGGTGGTATCCACATACGTTATCGATTTCTATGACACTAAGATATAATGACCCTTGGTTAGTGTCCCACATGTTGGTGACCTCATGTGACCATTATGACCTCATGTACCTGAAAATGTGTAGAATTATAATATTACTTGGTCTATCCACATATGTTATAGTGTCGAGCTTGATGCATCCAATGTACAATCAGCAGGGACTGGTAAACTCATTCATCATGCTAAGGAGGTTTATTACAGAGAACATTAGAAAATGCTAACAAAAACCATGTTTGCTATACTCTGAATAAGCTCTTCTGACCCCCAAAACTTAACAACTTCCTAACTGTAATTCATCTACTGAACTAAGAGGCTCATTTGCCCAGTTTTTCAATCAGCGCAAGGTATCCAAAATCAGACGGAACCTGATATTATCCAGGTCTAACTCGCATGAATGATCCCAGTGGGCAATACTTTATGAGACCGTTCCAATGAAGAAAAGATTTTCAGTAGCTTCCCACATGCTTTGCTTCCATGGCAGGTTTTTGTATAGGTCTACTGATGTGGGTCGTTAGTGATGAAACATGCTAAATTGACAGTACTGATCACAAACTTGCATTTTAAGGAGTGTTTCCTTCTCTACCGATCCACTGACAACCTTAACAAAAACTTCCAATGAACAATGCATTTGGGGAAGCTACTGGTAATCTGGGTCTCTTGTTTTCCCATGCATGAGTTTAATAAATCCAGTCACTGTTGAAGAGGTCACCAAGGTGATTATGTCCCACTCCATCAAATCATTTTCCTTAGCCCACCATTCTTGGTGTTACTTCAGGAGCAATGTTGCACTCTGGCTGAGCCATTACACGGATCATTAACAAGTCTAATCCGCACTGGTGTTTTCCCAGCTAGCTCCGGAAGCTGCTGTACCCCCATTCCACAAAAAGTCCTTCCTAACACAGAGGTGCTCAAAAACTATCGCCCTGGTGTCAAATTTTGCATTGCGTGTCCTAAGTTCATGGAGAAAAATAGTGAGTGCCCGCTAAGGATCATCGTCCTCAAATTACTTAATGAGAAGTTTCATTCAGTCCTTACAAAGAACGTCACAGCACTGAATCGGCACTTCTGCGTGTCATGACCGATATCCTCAATGCAATTCACCACATAAGGCAGTTGCTATTTTGCTGCTAGTAAGAACGTTCTGTTATCTGCAGCTTTTGATACTGTTGATCCTGCCATTCTTTTGGATAGGTTACGTGATACTTTCAAAAATTCAAGGTACTGCCTTACATGGATGCGGTCTTAAACCTGCAAGGAACCGCTCTTTTCGTGTGCGCCATTGGGATGCATTTCAAAGCAAAGCTTCCTCAGGGTTCTGTGGTCGGGCCTCTCTTTTTTCATAATGTATAGCACATACGGTAGCGCATCATCAGCCGGGAGCACATTATTGCTTACCAATGTAATGCTGATGATGTACACATCCGACTTCTATTTGACATTTGATCCTTAAGATTGATGGGGATGCCAAACATGCTGTCAAAGACTCGTCTCTGTTGTATTGATGAAAATCAGTGAGTGGATGCGCTGACACTTAGATAAACTTATGCATAGTGTCCCATGCGTTGGGTCCCTCTTGTGACCCTTGTCCTCATTTACAAATCACGATGGCAGAGGACAAATGCATTCTGTGAACGCTTTATTTTTTTTATTTTTTTTATTTTTTTTATTTTTTTTATTTTTTTTAATATCAATTAAAAATGCCTTGTTAAAACATATGATCTTACGACCAGTTCTCTTACAAAAATTTGACCAGAATAAAGTCAAGTTTTACAAGATTCTGGTCCAATTTACAAGATTTTCCCGTCAAATTTGACCAAAACCTCGTAAGATCACATGTTCGTCAAAAGGTGAGGAGGGTATTTTTTCAGGTGTAGTCAATCAAATCGAAATAGTTGAAGATGTAATTTGACATACTGATGCAGCTTTGGCGAATATTTGTGAAACCTATTACATGGGACCTCTAAAAACTAATGAAACAAAGGCTGAAATTTCAACATTCTCAAGTGGAAACACTGTGAGATAATTTAGCAAATTCAGAGCCCCGGGTCCCTCGAGATTCATCCTTGTAGTTCTTGCCTTTAATTATCTTAACCCTTACCATATCATTTGTTACTTCAAACCTAAGTGCACCTTTATGTGCCCATAATTACAAATAGGCCTACCGTTGCACCTACTTGGTAATTATGTGTAGGCTTTTTTCTTTTAAATCAAATACTTAAAAGTAAAACCCTACCTTATTTTTTTGTGTCGTCTGCAATGGAGTGCAGGAAAGAACCCCTACTAATACAATAAGTCCGTATTTCCGCTCCGTGTTGTATGTGTATGTTTGTGTCTTAGCGTGTCATACAGTAGGTGTGTAATATATGTATGTGTGTGCGTTTGTTCTTGCATGCATGCGATGCATCTCCAATTAAGGCAAAAGGCGATTAAAGATGATACTTGGCGAGTTGGGAATGGATTGGCAAGGAATTCAGTGATTGATGTCAACATTCAGTGCCACAATTTTTGAAAGTCCATTTCAAGACATCTTCATTCATCCAAGTCCAATTGTTGTATGATCAGAACTTGGTAGATAATCCGATTGTGGTGAGGTCACGCATGCAAAAAACATGAACTATTATGAGTAGACGTGTACATTTTAATAGCACTTTTTTTTGACGAGCGCCCCCAATTTTTCAAACAATTTTAGATTTTTTACATGGGTGTATTGATAACTGCTTAGTAAACTATACCTGTGAATGGTAAAGCTCGGAAAATATCTATGTGTCCGCAACAAGGAATTTGTAATTAGAATAATTAATATCGGAGATAATATAATTCAATGGCTGCTGGAAACGAACTTCCAAGGTGAATAGCCGGGAAATAGCGCCATGTACGTATCTACGCTCATCCATTAGTTGTTTTATTGGCAGGCAAGTCAAGTTAGAGGTCATTTTCTATAGGTGGCACTATTTCATCATGGACGGACATAAACTTAGAATTTCCGGCAGAGCTGGAAAGTACAATCTAGGATCCCAATTTCAATTACAAAATCGCTTATTTTATAATAAATACAAATTTTTTAGCATTCTCGTTCGCAGGTGTAATTTCCTAGACAATTACCAACATAACTGTGCAAAAAGTTTGAAAATTGGGGTACTCTAAAAAAATGTGCTATTATTGCTTTAACAAGCACAAAAATCAATCCACTAACTCCACTCAAGCTCCAACACACTTTCCTTATGAAGCTTTAGCACCATTGGTGCTCTTGTTAAAAGGTCATCCGAGGTACAAAATCATGAATATTTATGAAATTACGTCATAAATATTCAAAAAATTTCATAAATATTCATAAAAGCTCATAAATATTCATTAAATTACTAAATTTATAGGCCTGCGGCGCAAAACAGTTAGCTAAGCGACTTTATAGGCCTGCGGCGCAAAACAGTTAGCTAAGCGACTTTATAGGCCTGCGGCGCAAGCTAGTTAGCTAAGCGACTTTATAGGCCTGCGGCGCAAGCTAGTTAATACTTTTACCCCATAATTTCCCTCATTCTTCAAGCCCTGCCCTCTTTAAGGGGCTATCGGTCTGCGACGCTAGCGAGTTATTTAGATTAGTAAATTTATAGGCCTGCGGCGCTAGACAGTTATCTAATCAAAATAAATACCTGCAGCAAGAAAATGATGTAAGAGTACACCTGCTTTCATAATCTGCAGAAAAACTGAAAATAGGATGTAGGGTTTGACAGAAAAATTCAAAACATAAAAATATGAAAAACCCTGTAGTGCTAAAAACCTACAGAAATGTAAAACAAAGACACATACTTTTGGTTTGAAATTGTTTTGATGTGACCACGTATTGGGAAATATGATCTTTGAACCTATAGATTAACTCTTGAGCTAACCATTTGGACCCACCTTAAAGGTGCAACGAGAGATTTCACATATCAGGTGTCCCTCAAAAAATCAAAAGTACTGATTTTTGCCCTGATGTAAAGTTTTCCATCAAAAATATCCCCATCTGAAAGGATTAAGCTGAGAAATGTTTCTTTGTATTAAAAATTGTGAAATTTCTAATTTTGTATAGGAGCAAATACGAAATTCAGCCTATGTTTACATTGAAATATAAGCAAATCAAAATCACCTGTTTTCTCTCTTTTAAGACATTTCTGTAGCCAAACACAAGGTAAGAAATGTATTGAGTGTCTGATCTATATAAATTTTACTATTATGACACAATATTTGGGTGCCTCAAAATCTCTCGTTGCACCTTTAAGGCTTACTCTTCCACACTGGCCTAGTGTGGGTTGGAAGGCACCTAGAGTAATAAGTGCAAGTAACAGACCCAGGATGATCCCCTACTCTTTTCAATGAGGTCCGCAACTTTTTACATGCACAGGATGGATCTCTCAGACACAAGGGACCAACAGTTTACATGACTCTCTGAACCATGAGGCACCGGGCACCTGTTACATTAACCTAAAATGAGACTATTCCTGATAAATTCCATACACTAGGCTTATAATTATAGAAGGCACAATTGAAATGAATCAAAGGCACAATTGAAATGAATCAAAAGGTTGACAGGTAACATTTGGACAAAAATCTACTGGAATTTGGCCTGTTCTAGTTAGTTAGTTAGACCAAAGTTTTAAATCGTGTTTTGTCCCCGCTAACGGGGGTGGCCGGATACACCTCACACTCAACAATGCTGCTGTGTGAGGTTTGGAGCAAAAGATAATTGACCCGATGCCCTTCCTGACATCAAATGCCCTGTTCTGACCTCCAAAATGTGTCTGTTTGTCAAAAACTTGGTGATTGTGTTGTAAGTGCCAAAAATAATGAAATTTAGGATTTTTTTGTCATTTTTCAACCAAAATTAACTGCTATATGGCATACATTTACATACACTTCCATCAGTGTAGATGATAGTACCGGCCAGAAGTTAGTTTGTATCAATATTAACTCTATACCTGGGAACCTGGGCTAAAAGTAGCCCAGATTCACTTCAGCGGTTTTATTGTTTTAGTGCAGTGAAACTGGACCATTGCTAAGCTAGCGAGACATAGGGAATTTTGGCCGGAACATGTCCTTGATTTCTAGACAGTCTCTTGCCTCAAAGCTGTTTTTCATAAAAATGTAACACGATATTGGCTGGTCTGCCCACAAATGTGCGTTGGCTGCATGTAACAAACAGCCTATCTTTACCGCTAAAATCCTTTGTGTGCGAGGCCCAGGAAATTGCCTAACAAGGGTTTAGGGTAAAGGGTTAAAAATAAATCATTGTTTTTGCAGTTATTGCCAATATTGGCCAGTAAAACATACCAAGTAGTTCATAAATTCTAGAGGCGAGGGCATCAAGTCATCATGTTCTATGGTTTTGGTGTGTTTGAAAGCATTATGACTAATTTTGCCAATTTGGGTTTAAAATTAATTTCCTTTTGTTTTATAATAGAGTACCACCGGAGGCAGTACACCGGATTCATCCAGCATATCAACGCCAGAAAACCGGGCTCTAGTACGGAGGATGCTTATCAAATGTGCCGATGTATGCAACCCAACCAGGCCACTAGATATCTGCATCATATGGGCTAAGAGAATAGCTGAGGAGTACTTCAACCAGGTAAGAGTGTGTATGTGTGTGTTCCCAAATTGTTAGGGATCGGTCAATATTTATGCCACAAGGGGATTGTGAGAATTTTTTTCACATATTTATACTTTTACCTACTTATTTCATCACCCCAAAGGTAAAATGTTGTTGAAATTTAAATTTACCTCAATTGTAGGTCATCCTGGTCAATTGATTTGAAGTTAGCTTCATTTGATAAAGAATGCAAGTGATTTAGGACAGGCATAACCTGGAGGATCTTGAACACAAGCTAATTGCTTTGTTTACCTATTACAAGTATAGATCACATGAGGCCAATTTTAATTGAATTTTCAGCTGAGGTCAAGATTACTTCAGATCAGTTTTAATTCAATTTTCAGTAGTTCTGGTGACTCCAATTTAAAACACAAGTTTTTGGAAATTAGAGTATATCTGGTTTGGTTTTGGTTGTTGCAGTCTTAAGCAGGTTTTCTTTCTCGTCATAGGCCTAGTTGACCTTTCCCCCTCCCCTTTCATTACACCAATGAATAATTTTGATTTCGTACAATCTTTTATGGAATTCTGTAGTGCAGTATTTGCACATAATAAAATGCACATTTCATCAAGTCATTTTATAATATTTGAAAATAATTCTGAAGTGTAGATTTTGTGCAGTTTGCTTTAGTCTTGGAATAGTTGTTGGAACACTTTGAACGATTTTTGGAAAACTGTTTCCCTGTCTCCCCCAACCAATGTTGAATGGGGTATCATCATCAGCAGTCTTGCCAATTCCCCCAACATTGATTGATGGGGGTTGGGAATGGTAGGCTGAAGGGGAAGGGTGAGGCTTTCAATTGAGTATTAACAGGGGCTTTTAGGTTCTTAACTCTGGCCCGGGTGAGCAATGAAGCAAGTGGTGCGGAGTGTTCCAACTACTTTCTTCCATGATTGTAGATCAGGTGGATGACATCAGTCTTTATCCACCTGGCATGCTTTTGACACAAATGTTGAAA
Source organism: Ophioderma brevispina (assembly GCA_023653785.1). Lineage (NCBI taxonomy): Eukaryota > Metazoa > Echinodermata > Ophiuroidea > Amphilepidida > Ophiodermatidae > Ophioderma > Ophioderma brevispina. Next base: position 32,343 of record JAMKCH010007305.1, on the reverse strand, counting down.
GCACAATGTCAGTGTATTGCCTTTGTATTTTGTACCACACTGTGGTGTTAGTTCGGTACAATGGTATCAGTCTTAATCCACCTTCCATTCTTTATCAGAGGTGAAGCTTACCATTGGTTCTGACATTATTGTTCCATCTTCGACCATTAAGAACATTGGTGTCTCATCCATGTGCAGTTCAATAAATGTTATTTGGAGGTTGAAGGCCGTATTTTCCTCGTTGTCGTCCTGAAATTTGAGCCCTCAAATCCATTTCATTCCCAAGATAAACAAAAAATGCTGTTTTAATGGTTAACCATCAATATTAGCACAGTATTGAATAGGGTTTTGCAATATGTATTATTGCTTCTACCATCAAAATTGCAAGTTTGTTTCCAATGATATCAGGGATCCTAAATAAATCTGGATATGACACTCGATCAACGAAGTGGAGGCATACTGCATGAAATATGTTACTTATGGATCGCCGGTCGTACTTGGCGCTGTACCGCTACGTCATTCCCGATACGTCATACTGCATAAATAATTAGGTGACTTATCGAAAACGGTGGCGCTATTACTACGCCTGCGAATCGTCTATGGGCATTTGTACACAGTGTCACCCACCTGACGATACTTGATGGGGGGCGTATGTGCAAGTGCTAGGCTCTCATATCAAGTAGAGAACACAATAGACATAAATCAGAACAAGCACCTTTAAATGTTTCCACTTTGTTCAAAATAATGGTGAAAATTGCTTACAATGTTCTCAAATGAAACACAAGTAGATTTCTTCTTTAGGAATTTTGCCCAATCATACCCATGCTGAATCGTCTTATTTTCCTTCACAGACTGACGAAGAGAAGCGGCGAGGCTTACCAGTAGTGATGCCAGTATTTGACAGAGTCACATGTAGTGTGCCCAAATCACAAGTCTCCTTTGTGGATTACTTTATAATGGACATGTTTGATGCTTGGGACGGTGAGTAGCCATATTGTTATGTGAGTGCAAGAAGGTTGTAAGTGCAATGGCTGCTATGTGATACATCCAACGAGCTTGAATAAATTAGAGCGCGGACTGTTGGCAGGGTTATTGCCAGTTTGTTTACAAACTAACCTTAACCTCATGCTCTGAAATAAAGGCAAAATAGAAAAGTCACCAAAGTGACTATTATTTTAAGAAAAATGTACTTATTTGTTCACAGGAAATCGTGGTTATGTAAATAATATATATTTTCATTACAATTTCAATAAACAATCCTCATATTACCATGTTTTCATCGAAATGAATGAAGCGGACAACAAGCCTAAACCAAATAAATTCATTCAGGAAAGTGTTGCCAATTTTGGTGCCCATGAAGCCAGTTTTTGGGCACCAAAATAGAGAACACTTTCCTGAATGAATTTGCTGAATTCAGTGATTTTTTGTGGTCAATACTTCAGTTATGTAACGAAACAACGAGGTCTGAAACACGCTAAAACTTACAGAAGGGCTATTCCATGTCAACACTCGAGATGTGCACCGCAGTATGTCATGGATTTTTTTCTTTTTTGGTGTGATGATAGATATTGATGAGAAATGAAAATCCCGAAATTTTGAGCTTCATACCGCCCTTCGTTTTCCCACAGGAGCATTCAGAAATTTAGGGGGGTCTCCATCAAAAATGCTGTGCGATGCGAAAGACAATTTTGAGAGGGCCATAACTTGTAAGGGAATCCTCCCTAACTTTGAAATCACTATCTGGGGATTTTTTATGGTGTAGAATTCAAATCTGGCATCACAAATGTGATAGCCCCTTTACTTTTAAAGTTATTTCGGTGTAAAAATCTTTCATCTGGGACCAAGTTCGGGGGGGGGGGGGGGGACAAAGGCTGTGGATCACAAAATGCCCCTTTAACAGAGTAGTGAATAGGGCCTCGGAATGTGCATTATCGCTTCTATCTACTATCAAAACTGCAAGTTTGTTTCCAATGATATCAGGGATCCTAAATAAATCTGGATATGACACTCGATCAACGAAGTGGAGGCATACTGCATGAAATATGTTACTTATGGATCGCCGGTCGTACTTGGCGCTGTACCGCTACGTCATTCCCGATACGTCATACTGCATAAATAATTAGGTGACTTATCGAAAACGGTGGCGCTATTACTACGCCTGCGAATCGTTTATGGGCATTTGTACACAGTGTCACCCACCTGACGATACTTGATGGGGGGCGTATGTGCAAGTGCTAGGCTCTCATATCAAGTAGAGAACACAATAGACATAAATCAGAACAAGCACCTTTAAAATGTTTCCACTTTGTTCAAAATAATGGTGAAAATTGCTTACAATGTTCTCAAATGAATCACAAGTAGATTTCTTCTTTAGGAATTTTGCCCAATCATACCCATGCTGAATCGTCTTATTTTCCTTCACAGACTGACGAAGAGAAGCGGCGAGGCTTACCAGTAGTGATGCCAGTATTTGACAGAGTCACATGTAGTGTGCCCAAATCACAAGTCTCCTTTGTGGATTACTTTATAATGGACATGTTTGATGCTTGGGACGGTGAGTAGCCATATTGTTATGTGAAGGCAAGAAGGTTGTAAGTGCAATGGCTGCTATGTGATACATATGTCTGCTGCCATGTGTTAGGATAACTCCCAATTTATCTTGGTGGCTCTTGAAATGGTTTTTCAGGTGGTTTGTTGCCTGAAGAACCATTGCAAGAGCCACTGACTAAAGAATTGGCATAATAGTTTTTTTTATGAGATTTTCTGACAAATGGCAGCTATTGTACTTATGACCTTCTTGCAATCAGACAATAATATAACAACTCAGAATTTTTTGTGGGGCGAGAGCTGAAAGGACCAATTAGATTTTGTTGTCACACTGTTGGATGTATGTATGTTTGTATGTTTTAGTCAAACAAAAAAGGTAAACCTTTACTTCTCTCAAGTGGGCAACAACTGATTTTTATGAAACTTGGTATATGGGTAGTGGTAGATGCAAGTATTACGTCATCTGTCATCATGTAATGGGCATATTAAGTATCTCATTTGCATATTTGTTTTGATTGGCTAATAATAATAACCAAAAGGTTACATTTGTTCAAATAACTTAAAAAAAGGGGAGCCCACAGTGTATATTCTTTGAATATTTTACCATCAGTGATTTGTGTCAATTTCACAATTGAAATCTCAGCTTAATGTGTGAATGTTTTATTCTACTTTTAATACTTAAACCTGTTTTTCAGATATATTTGTGTTTTACCTTATGGTGTGATGTTTGCTTATGGCCTGCTTGGTACAGCATTTAGAGACCACTGTTTTATGTGCTCATTAAGTTCTCATTATTATTTGGAGGCCACCTTGAATTGCAAGGGCATGAGCAAATCACCATTAAGTTTCCCAGGCACAGCTGTTTAACACCATGCAAATTGTCTCTTTTATTTTTAGAGCAATTTTAAGCAATGGCGACACAATTTTGATAACTGATATAAGTAGGAACATGCAATTTAGCTATTACCTCAGCAGATATAAGAAAAATCCATTGCGGGAATATTGCCATATAGACCTAGAAATCATATTTGCCCACAATGAAATTTCATAAAATATGTACACAGGATGAAGTCAGTGGAACAAATAATCCAAATTAGTTGTCAAAAGTGTGTCGCCGTATATATTTTTTGGTTTTAATCTGGTTATGTCATAATAAATGACTTTCAAACAGTTGTGCAGGTGTCATGGAACCCATTTTATTGCATTTACTTGATTTGCTTTCATTTTCTCATTTGTTGTAATAGGTTTTATTGACTGCCCAGAGATAATAGAACACCTACACGATAACTACAAGTACTGGAAAGGTGAAGAAGAAAAGGAACGAGAGAAAAAGATGGGCAATGATGCCAAAGAAACAATAGAGGAAGAAAAGAAGGAAACTAGCTGAGATTGATTTGGTCTTCTGGTCTTTGAATGTATCTTTAAAGGTGCAACGAGAGATTTCACATATCAGGTGTCCCTAAAAAAATCAAAATATGAATTTTGATGATTTTTTCGATGTTTCGGATTAGCAAATCGCTGCTAATCCCTTTAAGTCTGTGCCATCTAAAGAACCATTTCAAGAGCCACTGACAAGACTTGGCATGATAGTATGTTTGATGGTAATTTCTGGCAATGGCAGCTATTACACTTACGACCTTCTTGTATTCACACACCAAATTGACATACTCTATTCTACCTAGCAACGGGTAACAAAACACAACTTAGCTGATCTTAAAGGTGCAACGAGAGAATTCACATATCAGATGTCCCTAAAAAAATTGAAAGTACAGATTTTTGCCCTGATGAAGCTTTCCATCAAAATTAACCCCACCTGAAAGGATTAATCTGGGAACTGTTTCTTTGGTACAAAAATTTGAAATTTCTAATTTCGTATAGGAGCAAATACCAAATTCAGTCTGTTTTACATTGAAATATAAGCAAATCAGAATCATCGTTTTTCTCCCTTTTAAGGCATTTCTGTAATCAAATACAAGGTAAGAAATCTATTGAGTGTCTAGTCTATATGAAATTACTATTATGACACAATATTTGGGTGCATAAAAAATCTCTTGTTGCACCTTTAATGGAGCTTGATGAGGAGCAGTAGCAACGAAACATTTGAAGCGATATTGTGATAAAAAAGCAGGAATGGGGCATTTTTTTATACATAACAGTCCTCTTGAGGGTAATATTTTTTTGTGGGAAACCCTCATTTTGCATGCTGCATACTTATTTTTTTTTATAGTGATGTATTTTGTAATTAAGTCTGAAATCCAAGTAAATGAAAGAAATTGGATGGAGAGTAAGTGGTTAATAGTGGTACCGTATTTTATATCGGAGCGTCCTCTGTTGTTTGTCTCCTGCAGGTGGCTGGTAAAAGACAGTAATGGCTATGCAGATAAAAAAGTTGCCTTTAAATTTATTTGTCAGACACAGAAAAATTTTAATATCAGCTTCAAGCAAGCTGATTAGCAGTTTCTGTAGTATTTACATTGAAGGGCACCGAAAGATTTCACATACTAGATGTTCCTAAAACAATTGAAATACTTATCGTCAAACATTACTGCCTGAAAGATTTAAAGCTCACAATTTATTTAGTATTTGTTTCAATACAAAATGCAGCCTATGCTTTAATACTGAAACATTTAAATTCCCTTTGTTTTCACTTTAAAGGTTTTTCTGTAGCCATATACCAAGTAAGAATTCTATTGAATGTGTGATTTGTATTAATTCACTAATTGATTCAATATATGGATGCCTGAAAATCTCTCGGTGTTCCCTTAAAACTAGAGGCGAAATACAATTGATAAGTGGCATATGTCAACAAGGGTTTTTTGTTTATTGTTGTTTACTTGTAATGAACAGAGGGCACACTAAAGGGGAAAAAAATGAGTGATATGGTTTGTAATTTGGTAATAAACAGGCTAACTTTATAAGGTCAAGTATTTGATATGGAAAAAGATTTTAACGGTAATATATACAATTTGTTTGAAGTAAGGGATGCATTACCTGAAATACTTTTGTCTATACTTTGTTTTGTCTGAAGTACGAAGTGACACATGTGCGTTACCCAATGCCGCCTTTCAGTTGCAGTGCACTTGTGCTTTGCGTAGGCACACGTGCGCGCTGAATGTCGGTACAGTGTATACGCCCGCGTCGCTACTTCGTACTTCGAGCTGGACAGAGTTTAGCTCCAAATTATGAATTTCTAATATCAGTATCTTATTCAGACCGTGCCTGATATTTTCCCAAATCTAGGTGAAACAATTTTTTCTTCCAGCGGCCATTTTAAGATTTGTCTGATGGTATCGGTAACCCTTTCAACCCTGGTAGATGCTGCATCTAAGTTCTAATACATCAGTCAGTGATTTTGAGATTTGAGAGGGAAGCCATCTTAAAAACCACTGGCCTAAGACTAGGCTTGTTTGGACTACATGCACTTGTCATGCTGATAACAAATACGGTCGTAAAAATACAGAATTTTAAAAATGTTTCCCCCCGAAAAGTGAAAAAAAAATTCTCTGATTCTGAACAACTTCAGTCACCTGTGTGGTCCAGAAAGTGCACCCCACATTGCACCAGTTTTTGAAAATTTAATCTGAATAAGGTCATGTGATCTCATAAAGAACCTATTCTTAATACATGAAAACTCTGACTTTTACACTCATTTTAGCCCATTACCCTTTCTAACCCTAAGTACTGAAATGTGTTTAGTACAGTACAGTATAGGCACATTGCAATGCATTATGGGATTGGTTCAAAATGCCCTCGAAAGATTTATGGTAGTTACTGTTTTGGCCTATCCCTAACTACAGGTACAACATAACAAGCCTTTCATAGATATCTGTAGGTTGTATTAGCCATTTTGCATTGAATATGCAATGGTACTGAAAAGCAAACATAAAAGGTGCTGCCGTATTAGTCAACTCCCACATTATACCGCTCAGAAAGTTGCAGAGCTACTAAGCATTTCGTTTTACTTCAGGCATGAAAATTTTCAGGCTTTTGCCCGATTTTGGGCTTTTTTTTTGTTGTTCGGATTTACGCAATTTTATTTTCAGCCCGTTTTAGGGCCATTTTGGTCATTTTCACAATGTTTTTCAGGCCTTTTCAGGTCATTTGTCAAAAGAAGATTCTCATGCTTGTTACTTGGATGTGTATTTTTGTATGAAAATTTCAGGTCTCTTAAGATTATTTTTTTAAACGTTTTTCATTAATATGCGATATGCAGTTATCATGACAAATAATGATCATGTACTTGAAACAAAGCAGACGAAAATAGTTCTCTTTTTCATGCAATTTACTACCATAAATATCTTTTTGGCAAAGGCCATGTAACATTTTACATTAAAAACTAGTCATAATTCACAAGTGTAAGAATTTTTTTGGCAGGAAAAGCAAGCAGTTGATGTTCCATCTCTGGGGAGTGTATGTTGAATGAAATTTACGTTGATTTAATCAAACAAAACAGTATTTTTGTGCTTTTGTGCTATTTGTAAATAATTATGAAGAACAAAATACAACTGCATTTCTAGAAATACGATGTATTTCTTGTTTAAATGTAGGCTACCCAGTTTAATAATTTTCTCAATGTAGCAGCATAAATGGTAAAAGTAATAATTTTTTATGTAAATATTATAATCCTTACAAACTGTATATATATTTAGGTTGTTATTTTATGTTGCAGTTATGACGGACATATAAGATTAATTTCATACATTTTGTTTGAACAGGGTGTTGAGATACTATGATTTGTTTAGTATGGCAAATGTGAGGGAAAAATTTGAATGCCAAATTCAGTTCAGTTCTCTTTTGAAGGTGCATTTTGTGATACTAACACTTTCATATTTGATTATAAGAAAAGGATTATTTCCCAAATTCAGTTGATTCTGATGAAGCATTTTGATGTTATAAGCAAGTTGTTGCATCATGGTACCCCTAAGGTACTGTGTTGTAATTTCTACTTAAACCGCAAATACAAAATTTCAAATTCTCCTGAACTAAATTTGCAAGTTAGATTAGGTACACCATAGATAGGTCAATAGTTTATATGATATTTTTATCTCAACTTTTTAAAGGTAAATGGGGGTGGATATGGCTGTGGATCACAAAATGCCCTTTTGATATTTCAAACAATCGAAATACAATGGTAGAAATGTTAAGTTCAGTTAGTATTTTACTTTGGTTTTCTTGACCTCTCAGGAATAAAGGAGTTGTCAAACATACTGCAATTAACCCATACATTCACTGAATTAAAAATAATCATGAGGAATTATGTTATTTTTATTACTGTTGGCTGTTAGCAGTGACATCACTGCTCTCATTGTAGTGTACACCTTTTATGCTTGTTGGGAGATTCTGAAAAGCATGTGGTCAGTAATTTGTGTACCATTGCTTTTGTTCTATAGACATGCTTGAAGATGTTTTCCTTTTTTTGTGGGCCGCCAGCTATAGCTGGAGGACCAATTGGTAATCCGTTGTGCGTGTGTATGTGTGTGTCATTAAATTTTGTTTTTTAAATTGATAATTTTTTTTTTCAATTGACCTCAATTGAAAAGTTGAAGTTCAATTGGAACAAAACTTGTGTCATACTTGCACCATGGGATCCCTCATGTTGAGGAGGTCTAACGTCATATGCCAAGGTCAAAGGTCATGTGATGTCAAGTTGAAAAATAGTTTAAAAATGTAAAATTGACCTACATTGAAAAGTTGAAGTTCAAACTTGAGTCATAGGTGCAATATGGGATCCCTCATTTGTTGATGAGGTCAAAGGTCATGTGCCAAGGTCAAAGGTCATGTGCCAAGGTCAAAGGTCATGTGCCAAGGTCAAAGGTCATGTGAGGTCAAGTTGTAAGATAGACTGGGCGGCCCACAGCTTATATTCTTTTAATGTAGCGAGCGCAAAAGCCGAGAACTGCAAAATTCTAGTTTAAACCTTTTTTCAAAGCTTGTTTAAAGATATTGATCCAATGGGTGTACAGCATGGATTAATAAATCGGCTCTCTATGTAGCAGTCGTGGGGAAATATCAGCATTGAAATTTAGATTGTTATTTGTAATATCAGAAATTGTGTACATTTAAACATTTCAGATTGTTTTTCAGTGGAGGTGATTGTAGCGTGGGTTCGTCTCAGTATGTTCGAATTTTTTTTTTCTTTGAAGGACAACTCCTTGTAACATCTGAATGGTTAATGATTCTATCTCTATATTATATATGCTGCATGATTAATTCAGATCTGTTGAAAAAAAGTGATAATTTAGATGCATTCACAGTAATTATTGATTTCTTTGAGTTAATTGTTAATATAGTAACCAAGAACAAATTAATAAATATGCATAGATCAAAATCGATTATTTTTTTCTATCACAATTACAAAATGAACAGTAAATTTGAAGAGATTTTATCTAAATGTGTTTTGTGTCTTGTGGAGGTAACAGATCTCCTGGCCTTAATGAACAACCAACAACTTGAAAGTTTCATCTGTGCTCCGACCAGTAATGATGATTTACAAAGGGCTTTGTAGAGATTAAAGAGATTAACAGATTAACCCTCTGGATGCCTACCACTTTCCTTATAGTAAATGTATCTCTGATTGGTTCATTACATGATAAATCGGGATATAACCTTGGAGTAACCAATCAGAACAGACATGCCATATATTGCTACAAACATTTTAAGGTTTTCTGACCATGTTTCTGATTGGCTAGATATACCAAATAACCCAGTGTATACCCAGTCAAATCGGCCGATAGACCTCAGGGGGTTAAAGAACTAAATGAAGCTTTCTTTTGATAAGCGTGCTTGTGGATCCGAAGATTCGTTTACGTAATAATAACATAAAACTCTGAAAATTCTCCCTCTTATCTGGAGAAATTGGACTTTGGTTGCATGATCCTTATTACTATTGTCCTGTCTTGCTAAATTTTTAGCCTCAATTCCCATGTCACCAGTTCATTGACTCTTCATTCACAAGTTGAGACAAAGACACCACCTGGTTTTGGGGTATATTTAGGATCACAGAATCTACAAGGTCAGTCTGTTAGTGTCTGCATATGTTGCAGTCAATGAACTCTGTCTTTGGTGTGAGATGAGCATGGGTGGTCAAAGGTTTGTTTTAAGGAAAAGTCAAACGTAGTATTCAGCTTTGGGGAGTTTTTGAGTCAGTTAGGGTCCAAACAAGTCAAATTGATGTTTTCCAGGGTGTTGCATAATAGCCTAAAACATTTAGGGTTGGTAGATCAGATTTGACTCTATGAACAGTAACTGCCAAGAGAAGTATGCATGGGTGGTACATGTTATAAGTAAAAAGTGGTGTATAATGCCTCCAAAATGCACCCAAATTTGGATCCATTTCCTTTAACAATTTTTCAAAAGTACCCAAACTTTCCAAAAAAAAAAAAAACTTGGGCTATGGCAACCAAATATTTTTTTTTTTGTATTTTTTTTTAGGGTCAACTCAATACTCATGCTATTGACAAAAATCTTAATGATACATAATCAGTTTTCTCCAAGTATCACATAAGATATATACACTCCATTGTGAATGTATTGTGAATGTATTACACAAGATGTATACATTCTTTCTATTGTGACAAATTTGCCTCTACTTGGGTTTGGGGAGAATAAGTAAAACTTTAGCAAGATAGAGCAGCGACATTGTGTACTGAATAGAGAGTTCAGTATAACATGTTTATTATGCGGGTTATTCAAGATGAAAAATTGGCAACATTAATTTTTGTATATTACCGTTTTTTTATCACTCTGTAGTTGTCAAAATTTTTGCTTAATAAGCAACAAACCGAATACTTTGTATATTTCCACGCACAATGACTAGATAACAGAACTGTACAAAAAGCACCAATTGTATTCTAAAGAAGAAAATAGAGGTATACAAAATATTATATATCAAGAATTGTTACAAAGATTGAAATTTGTATTTATTGCGCCATGTGAATCATAGCGTGCTCTCTTGTATAGATTTTACCTGTACAAACTCTGTACATAAACATAGGTCGTCGACTAGCACCATGGTTACAGATTAGTGTTACAGATAGAAGGTCCACACGTTGAGCTGGTATCTTTGTGTGCTATATTTTGTGTATTATGATAGTTAATCAAGATTGTTCTGCATTGTAATTGCTTAAGTAAATGTGGAGTAGACGGAAGATATTCTGATCATTACAAAATAAGGTTTGCATCAAGGTAGCTGGTAGTGCACATTTATATATATAGAGGGTGGCACATTGTATGTGCGCTCTTTGTGTATTGCAAACATATTGGTCCATATTCCAGAAACTAGTTTAGCTAAATGTGATTTTAGCTTAAATCGCCGTAATTTAAAGTTGCTTTTAAACAAAATGTGTTTAATTATTTTTAACCATTTGCTTGCTTAATCGGAAGCTTTAAATACGAGTAACGTAATCATTATGTAAGGATGCTAACTTGAGTGTATAAAAGGCCTATTGTGATTGTGTGTCATGGCTTTCCATAGCATTTGGGTGCTATACCAATTGGGTGAGAATGATATAATCCATTGCTGTTGTCAGTTGTACAGTACAATCAGCCGCGCACTTGACAAAAACATACACTAAAACACTTATTAATTAAATTAGCCCTGTACCTAGTTTAAAGTTGATGCATTTTGGCAAAGTTAAAATTGTGTTTAACTTTAAACTCCTTTCTCAAAAATTGCGTTTAGTTAAGCAATACGTTTATCTTATATAGATAAAGGTGCGCTTACCTTAAAATCATGCTTAACACCTTTTTGGAATACGGGCCTTGTTGTTTGTATGATAGACTCAGCTTTATGACTGTCTATATTCAGATAGATCATGGGTTCCAGGTATAAATCTTTCCGGACTTAAAAAAAAGTTGGCTCCCAGATTTTATGAGGAAGCATTTCATTTATACTTGCAGTATATGTTGGATAATGCATGGTCTCCTATATGTGTATCTCTGAGTTGTGTGGGGTCTTGTATAGGGTACTATTTAACTGACATGTGGGCTCCTATAAGGTCTTCCTATAATGATGGTTACCCAATGTTCAAGTTACCTTCCAGGGCATGGACAATTCATATGAGGCCAGGTTTATTTGGAAGACAAAGGAACAGTTGAACTATATTTTGTAGTGATCAGAGTATTAAAAGAGGAATATTTATCTTCATTGCATTGCCTGCCTTGATTTTTTTCAAAATGTTCAGGTATGTCTGTGTCTTGTTAAAATTTCCTTTTGGATCAAGAAATGTTTTGTACATATATGTGGTAGAATTTTGAAGCAAATTGCATTTACATACAATGTGCTACTGCATTCGTTGACATTTTATATTAATACTTATCAACAAAATTAATTAAAACAAACTCAATATTCAGGACACAATTCAATGATCTATACATGTATGTACTTGGAAATTTGACCTTGGATATGATTTCTAATATCCATAATCTATAGGTTTCAAGAAGTATTTGAACGTGTTACATAGTTCACAGAACTCGAAGACTTGTGAATAGCAGAGCTGAAAGTGAAGAACACTATTACCCTATGCTCTGATGTTCTCTTTCACCTTGTGGAAACAGAAGCGATAGGTGTCGCGAGTCTTAATTACCTAATTTCCCATTGTCAGGTCAAAGTGAAACAGTGTATGGAGATGTTGGCCCTCTATGTGAGAAGTGTGAACCTCCCCGGGGGGTGGGGGCAGGCACTCAACTTTTTTTCAGGTAGGGATGTGCGGCCCCGATTCCCAAACTTGAGGCTTGTGAACTGATTTTGTCTCCGAAAGTAGGGGGCTTGGGAACTGAAATTTTGAAAAAATTTGCAGGCTTGGGAGCTGAAACTTGGCTAAAATTCAGCTTCTGAGGCCAAAATTTTCTGAAAAGGGGACCTTAAGAACTGAATTATGCTTCAACTGGGGGTCTTGGGAACTGCCGGAGAGGCGCGAGAAGGGGTCTTAAGGGCCGCACATACCCGTACCTCTTTCCAATGTCAGTGCTCCCCCTCCCCCGGGGGAACCTCCCAATGTAGGGAACTGGGGACAATGCATTCAGTTGAATCTTGATCTGTTTACCACTCACAACATGATGCCAGTATTTTCCAGTGGAATAAAGTGCATTGACCTTGGTAGCTAGATCAAGATTAAGCTTTGTGCAGGCACAACCCAGGGGGCTGAGTGGCTAATATAAACCCAAAATTTGCTGATTCAACAGTAATCCTTTTGGCAAAAACCTCACTGGGAATGCCAATGATGCGAGTTTTGCACAAAAGAGCATGGGTAATAAACTGGAGGTCCTGTGCAAAATGGTAAGAGATTAGGCTAAAAACACTGTGGTTATGTGTTTCCAAATAAACATGATTACACTAAACATTTTACAGATGGAATGTGTATTTCAAATGTGGTCACCCACATACTCTCTCCAGCGGAAGAATTTAGGGGTAGTGTTGATTAAAGGTGTCTTGAGTAGGGAGTTAAAGGCACTATCAGTGATTTGATAAATCAGATAAACAAAAAAATCATCAAAAATCAGATTTTTGCATGTCTGGAACTAGTATTGGTATTCTTACATACTCTGCAAGTGATACGACCAAACGCAGCCTAATAAAGACAATATCGGTTATTTTAGTCATAATTGTCCGAACGGACACTTTCTACAACACGTAATTGAATGGAGATTCGTATATTTGAACACTGCCATTTGCTTCCTTTTCCGTTAATTCTTCAGTTGGAAAAATTATGAGAATTCTACAGACTTATCCTTCACTTTTAAACTATTCCTGCAAATTTTAAATTTTTTCACTCTGTCAGATAAATCACTGATAGTGTCTTTAAATATAACCTACTATGCAGCAGTGGCGGATCCAGGATTTGAAAAACGTTTTTTTTTTTTTTTTTTTTTTTTTTTTTTTTTTTTTTTTTTTTTTTTTTTTTTTTTTTTTTTTTTTTTTTTTTTTTTTTTTTTTTTTTTTTTTTTTTTTACCAGGAGGCACACGCCCCCTCCCTGGATCCGCGCCTGCTATGCATTACTCATTTTGACCTGAAGCATAAATTGACTTCATCACATCTTTACTATGACAGTTTGTATGCATGTGTATTGCTACATTTTCTGCTGTATGTCTGTATTTTGCTGAGTTGCCTGCTTCATGTAAGCAGGTTACAGAATTGGTATCAATGTCGTCACTGCTTAGAATTGTTCCAAAAATAAGAGACATTTACATAGAGTCAAACGACTGTGGTGAAAAGTGGAATCCTGTTTGACGGTAGATGAAACAATCATAGCAAGTGTACTTAATATTGGGTGATATATTTTCTAAACACACAATGCCTCTGCACTCCTGTTTTATATCGTTCACCAATAACGTGTTACATTATGTATTGTCGTCGTATTTTTGTATTGTGTACCATAGGAACTGACTTAGTGCATGTCAATTTTTGGGTCAGAAGCAGAATTTTCACTTTTCAGAAAAGAATATTTGTACTTAAAAATGCATTTTTTTGGATCGCGTATATATTTGTATTTAACCGTTTCACGATTGTGTCTGCCAAGGTCGTTTTTTTGTAAGAGAAGACCAACCGAAACATTCCAGATTTTGACATAACTTCCCGTTTTTGTGAACAAAGTATTATATGGTGCAGGTGAAAGACATTTTCTCTACTACAATTGAAATGATTTCATATGTAAATTAACTATTATCAGATGAGTACAGAATAAAAAGCATGGTATGTGATGCAGAAACTTAAAGCTGCTGTTTATACTGGGAAAATATGCAGACGGTGCCACGGGGATCAGTAATTGGTCCAACAATTTGCTGCCACAAAAATGTAGTCAGTGTTGTAGTGCTTGTATTCATTGTACATAAGATCTGGTATCGTTACTCACATTCTCAGCTTAATCTTGTTTTCAATTGGAACATCTTAAAGGTTAGCTTTTTGTGGGCCGCCAGCTATAGCTGGCAGGACCACTTAGCAATCCGTTGTGCGTGTGTATGTATGTGTGTATGTGTGTGTGTGTGTGTTTGTATGGATGTGAGTGTCAAAAATTGTTAAGTTTTTTCATGGGGCGGCCCACAGCTTATATTCTTTGAATATAGCGAGCGCGAAAGCCGAGAACCGCGAAATTCTATTTTTTTTTTTTTTTTTTTTAATTGAAATGATTTCATATGTAAATTAACTATTATCAGATGAGTACAGAATAAAAAGCATGGTATGTGATGCAGAAACTTAAAGCTGCTGTTTATACTGGGAAAATATGTTTTTAAATGCAGACGGTGCCACGGGGATCAGTAATTGGTCCAACAATGTGCTGCCACAAAAATGTAGTCAGTGTTGTAGTGCTTGTATTCATTGTACATAAATCTGGTTCGGTATAACATTCTCAGCGAAATCTTTTGTGGGATTGCGGATGTCAGGGGTTGGGGGGGGGGGGGATAAGGGGACATTTGTTCAAAGTTCCTTGTGATTAAGTACCTGAACTTCACCTCATTTGAGGGAGCAATCGAAGGAGCAGTTTTCACATTTTGATCATGAAACATAGTCTACAAATCAGGGTGTTTGTTAAACTTAGGTTATTCAGTACCAAGGTCTGTTGTGGTCGCTTTCCAGTTCAAAGCAAACTAAGGATTTATCGCAACATTTGTACATTGCCACCTCTAGGTCATGGTCAAATGCATCATGGGTCAACAGATAAGGCCCTGCAACATTTTTGCCCTTAGTTTCTTGTTGGAGATTTTAAAATTTACGGACGATGTGAGGTAATAATTATCATGTCAATTCATGATTGACTTTTCAATTGGACATAAAAACTATGTTTCATCGATTTGCATAGAAAAAAAAAGCCAACAACTTCCTGTATATTTCTCCTACGTTTCTACTAAACACTTAAATGCCAGCAAAGGACATTATCTGAAAGAAATTTACAGAAAACTGGCAGGGCAGATCTTTTTTTTTTTAGCCATCCCCCATCCCCAACCCCCACCCACCTACCCACGTCCCTCTTCCGTCCTACCATGGGGGGGGGGGGGACAAAAAATACCACACAATATCTGTATACCAATGGCCAAATCATTCAGCTTTCAATTGTTGATTTTTTTTGTTTGTCCTGTCCCCCACAAAATAAATCATGATTTCCCCATACCTCCTTAACCGACCCATTCTCCCCCAAAAAATGTTGCCTCAGTTGCCTCTAATATCCACATAATTTATGATTGAGACCAGAAACAGGTTGATACAGAGGGGGGTAATATACCATTGTCGACAAGTTATTTCAGCGGGATCACAGGAAAAAAAGCTACAAAAAACAAGCACTTTTCAAGAGGAAGGAAAATTGGGGTTGTACCTATGGTTCTGGACGCGGGGAAGGGTAGACTTCTTCCTGTTCAGAAGTGTACAAGGTCGGCATCCCTTCTTTTTTTCATTGTCCGAACGGGTTTTTGTTCCGAAAGGTTATTTACTCCGACAGGTCATTATTCCGAAAGGTTTTACTCCGAATGGTTTTTTCTCCGAAAGTCTATTTCTCCGATGGGTAAATTAATCCGAACGGCAATTGGTCCGAAAGGTCATTATTCTGAAATCTAAAAAAGGGTCATTGCTCCGAAAGGTTTTTATTCCGAAGGGTCATTACTCCGAAAGGTCGTTTCTCCGAATTTTCGGAATATCGACCTTTCGGAATAACAACCTTTCGGAGTAAAAACCTATTTTTTTATTTCATAGGACATTTACTCTGAAAGGTCATTACTCCGAAAGGTCGTTTCTCCAAATTTTCGGAATATCACCTTTCGGAATAAAAATCTTTCGGAGTAAAACCCTAATTTATTATTGCATAGGATTTTTTACTTCGATAGGTCATTTACGGTTTTTCAGAATTTTAAGACATCATTTAAAGTTAAAGGGGAATAACCCGATTTAAGTGTATAACGATTTAATCTTGATAGAATGGCCTTTAACCTGTTGAGTTTTGCACCCGATATTTCAAGCCTTGTTATGTGAGACCTAAAAAACGTGATTTTCATATGTTAAATTAAATATTGGTCGACCAAAATAGGACACGTTTTCGCGCGTAACATCCAAAACCAAACACCATTTAGCCTTAGGATTTCACAGGGGTAAATGAGAAAAAAAAATAAAATAAAAAATTAGGTTTTTACTCCGAAAGGTCGATATTCCAAAACGACCTTTCGGAATAATGACCATTCGGGGGTTTAACAAACCTTTCGGATCAAATAACTTTCGGATTAATGACCTTTATTCATTTTTCGGCATATATATATAAAGACCCTTCGGAATAACCACTCTTTCAGAGCCAATGACCCTCAGAGAAATGATCAGTCGGAGATAAAACCTTTCGGGTTAAGGAATCGGAATGACCCTTTGGAACAAAACCGTTCGAAGGGAAAAAAACCCTTTCGGAGCAATGACACGTCGGGAATACGAACTGTCCCGTCTGGACATGCAGCTGGATGGAATTGTGAATTTTGATCAGCTCTATGAATATCTGGCAAAGAGTTGGTGTTGATCTGTATCTATGGTGAATAAACGGATTAATGTTTTTTGTTTTTTTTGTGGGCCGCCAGCATTAGCTGGGCAGGACCACTTGCAATCGTTGTGCGTGGGTATGTGTGGTTGTGTGTGGGATGTGTGTATGTGTGTTGTCACAAATTGTTAAGTTTTTTTTTTTTAAATTGACATCAATTGAACCATAACTCTGTCAAGGTGCACAATGGGATCCCTCAATGTTGATGAGGTCATCAGGTCTGTGAGGGTCAAGTGAAAAATGGGCTCTAAAATGTAAAATTGATCAAAGTGAAAACTTGAGTTCAATTGGAACCAAATCTGTGTCATAGGTGCACCAATGCGATCCCCTTTCTGTGGATTGAAATCAAAGGTCATGTGCCAGGGTTAAAGTTCATTGGGGCGGCCAACAGCTATATTCTTTGAAAATATAGCGACAGCCGAGAAACCGGGAAATCTAGTTGTTCATTTTTAATGGAAAACCTTTTATATTTGAGAACAATTCACACTAGATATCAGCTATTTATCACCAAGTGTGGGCAGTTAACCCTACCGAAATGAATATAATATTCATCCTAGTTGCCTGGCGAAATAAGTAGTTAAAATTTCTATACAAGAAATATGTTCTTTTATACATTTTGCAGAGTGAGTGCTGGGCCACCTGAGAAAATAGAAACTAATAATTCAACATTGTTTTTGGATTATAATAACTGACAAATGACCTGCACCCTTGAACGTCCAAGTTGGTAGTTAGTATACCACCTGCCAATCTTACTGTTAAATTGAGCCTGAAAGTAGGGCAGCCCACAGTGACCTGTCACAGATTTATTTGAGGTCATATGGCTTCTTAGAGAGAGAGAGAGAGGGGAAAAAACTTAATGGAACTTCTAGTTTATTTTACAAAAATGAATTATTTGAACCGAAGCCAATTCCGACCCGGCCGGCAACAAGAAACTAAAAAATTTAGTGTTGCAGGGCCTAAAAAAAAAACAACATGTTCACGGTCATTCAATCAATGCAATAAAACACTTTTTTCCCAATATGAATAGTGGCTATTACAGTTAGTCTTTACATGTATAAATCTATGCCTAGAGTGTTTTGGAAGTTGTTATAAGTGTATTCACTCATACATTGTGTTTTTCATATGTGATGTATGTCATTTTAATGTGGATTGTATCTTCCCATAGGTTTTACTACTATCCTTGCCAAATATATCCCCCGTGTTCACTGCCGAAGATCAGAGTTTTGCTCGTCTAATAGTGATGTTAGTTAGTTGCATCTTCTAGGGTTTTGAGGTGGAAGCAGGCAGACAAGCTTGCTGTAACCATTGGATTACACTTTATTCCGTCATGCATCAATGTGTATGATTACGGAATAAAGTGTGTAAACCAGTGATAAAATACAATAAGCTATCAGTGCGCTCTGCAGCTCTTGTGCCTGGAATACTGTAAACTTTCCAAGGTCAGTGGCAATATTGTTTAGTATGTGTGACAAACGTGACAGTTCCATTATTTTTTAGACTGCCAATGCTAAATTCAACTTTGTTAGAGTTAAAATGAGGTGAGCTCCTTTATAACAATATGGTACGTCACCAGTGCTTAAAGCAATATTAGCACATATTTTTGAAGGGCGCCCCCAATTTTTCAAAAATTTGGAGATTTTTACACGGTTGCATTGGTAACTGGCTAGTAAACTATACCTGTGAAAGGTTAAGCTCGAAAATGTCTATGTGTCACAAACGAAGGAATTTTGTACAAGAATAATTATTATCGGGGATCCCCGATAATAATTCAACGGCTGCTGGAAACGGCCTTCCAATGTGAAATAGCCGGGAAATAGCGCCATGTACGTGTCTACGCCCATCCATTAGTTGTTTTAATAGTTCGGGCAAGTCAAGTTAAAGGTTATTTTCTCGAGATTTCATCATGGACGGACATAAACGTAGCATTTCCAGCTCTGTCGTTAAGTCCAATCTGGGATCACAATTCTAATTACAAAATCGCTTATTTTGTGATAAATACGCATTTTTTAGCATTCTCGTTCGCAGGTATAGTTTCCTAGACAATTACCCACGTAACTGTGGAAAAATATCAAATTTTGAAAATTGGGGGTGCTCTTCAAAAAATGTGCCAATATTGCTTTAAAGTATTGAGATGCATAATAGCAAACTTTCCATGCAAGAAGCCTTCTTGAAGAGTGGAAAGTTGGGCATTGTCTGCACCTGCATGAATCTGGAATTTAAAGGTTGTAGCTATATTCTGAATTCCCACTGAAAGTAATGAATGTGTTCCAGTATTGACTTTCTGCATAATATATCGGAAAAACATTGCCTATCTGAGGCAATTGTTGATGTCGTACTGTATTATTAATCAGAAGAATTCAATGAAAGTAGTAAATGGCCAACCTTGGAAGGCTACAGCCCAAGATTTCAAGCAGGAATTGTCACTTGGTGGCAGCTTTCTTTTCTAGAGTTCCTTTAAAACAATTTTGTACTAGTGAATGGCCTTACCCAAAGAAATGATTTGGATGTTTGAAAATGTTATTTTTGTATAAAGATTATGCACACTTTGTAAAAAATCAAATCAACACCATATTTTTGCTGTCAATATGAATTTATTGCATAAAGGAAAACCCGTACAACTAATAATAAACAATATACACTATAAAATAATTATTGACCACATATCGAGTGGTTTCATAGAAAAATGGAATTATATAACCCGTATAATGTGTTATGCGATACCACCGGCACGTTTGCGTCATACATGCCATAGGAAATACACATCATGTGTGAAGATGTTTGACTCTACTGTTCCGTCCATATCGCATAACCCATATACATATCCCACCAGTAGCTGCGCGCATTTAAATAGCGCATGGTCAGACAAACTTATGCTTTATTACGTTTTATGGTTAGTAATCATTCGTTTCCCATAAAGCACACCACATGTTCAATAATTGTTTTTATAAGTACTGTTCATCAGTTATATGCTTGATACAGGTTCTCCTTTCACTCCCCCATGTATTTACCACCTATAATACATTTGTCCAAACTTGGGCATCATTATAGGAACTCAACATCAGAGGCCTTCTGAGTACAATAATCAAAACACGCTTCATATCTGCGATCTGCTCCTTACATGATATTACCTTCCAAGTAACCAATCAATAGTGCTGATAAATGGCAGTTAGTGCCGGGGATCAAAAATTTTCTCACATTACAAGGGAAGGATTACCTCTGGTTAAAAAAATATGTCAATATTTTTGTCCAAGCTCAGTTTGACTTCCATCATAAATATATGTACATACATCACAATTCCCGAAAAAATAATACAATTATTTAATGTAAAATATAGACAAATAAGGATTTTAATTTTTGCTTTTTGACATACCGAGAAAACTGCCGGATTTTCGCCACAGCTTCTTATCACAAGCTCCCACTCGTGACGTCAAGATGATGACCAAACATCGTGTTGACTCGATTGTTATTGAAACTGACACTGTAGAATGACACTGTGATTAATTGAAAGTATACTAAATTTAGAAAAAAAATTAACAGAATGACATATTTGTTTCATTTTTGTTGTGTTAATTACTATGGAGTGGCAACACTGCGATAATGATGTCATCACTTTGACGTCTATCACCATTTGCCTGCGCTGTGATTTGTCGAAAAAAAAGATATTCGTTTTCGAGTAAGATCTATGGGCGGGAAAAGTGAAAAGGGCAAAATACTCAACAAATGTGGCAATTGGGCACTTATTTTGATTTCTCGTAACTACGTTACTTCGCTTTCATCCATACCAATTTTCCAATATTCAAATCATGACATATTTCCTTTAAAAGTAGTGGGCATATTTGAGAATCCACAGCCCTATCGAACCAACAAACAGTATAAATACATGAATATCGCATCCAGCTGTCATGTCTCTCCTTCATCATTTCTATGTAAAAAAAAACCTGCTACCCCTAAGAATGAATTCAATTGCTGACATAATGCCCATTTGTGGTATACAGTCAAGTGCTAACTCCATATCAACATGTCAAAATAGCCGTACTGATCAAGTATAGTTTTCACCTGTTTTGAAAGAATTGAACATATGGTTTAAAATCATTACTGTTTGGATATTTTCTTGTGTTTGTTTACAAACTTAATCAGGAGGTCAATGATTTCAGTTCATTTACGGGTCTTGTTGATTACACACCTTATTGTCCCCGCACGAACGATTATCGGGAACGGGGACTATAAAATGAGCAGCGTCCGTTCGTCCGTTATAAAATGTTAACCGTTTTATACGATTTTCTGAGTTCTGTAATGGCGACAAGATGTAATTTGGTGGCAAGAAGCGGGTTGATGAGTTTCTCGCTTAAGTAGCATATTAATGGCCCAAACTTCTATCAATATCTAATTTATTAAATGTTCCTGCAAGCCTTTTACCAGTTTTCTGAGTTCTGTAAGGCATATAATGATGTAACTTGTGGAGAATCGGGCTGAAGAGGTGTTCGTCCTGAATTTAGAGTTTGGGCATATTTCGGGCAAATTTAGTATCAAATGAGTCTAATTAAGTATGTGCAAAAATCACATAATTATGCCCCTATATTTTTGAAACAGTAATCGGATAACTCAAAATTCCTTCACTGCCACGAAAGCCGATAATGGTGCACATCTTTTTTTGCTATCGAGAAGTAATGCGGTGTAAGGCGGCTGAATGTAGTGCAAATGAGCTAATTAGAATATGCGTAATTTGCTGTATCTCTGAGTACAGTTGGTAGGCAAAATATTCCTTTGCTATATTAGACTACTCCTGCCATGGGGGAGGGGGTGGGGTGTGCGGGTGTTGGGGAGATGTTGTTATGGAGGGTTATTGTTTTACGGGGTGTTGGAAAGGGTATGTAGTGTTGGAGTGTGGTGGTTTTGAGGGGTTTGCGGGCTGTTGGGAGTGGTAGGGTCTTGTGATGTTGGGGAGGGAGTGTTGGCTTTGTTGCAGGGTGTTGAGAAGGGGAGGCGTGTTACGGTGGTATTTGGTGGGGTGGGTGTTGCGGGTGTGGGGTATTAAGGGTGTGGGGTGTGCAGGGGTGAGGTGATGTAAGAGTGTTGGGATTGTGGGGTGTTGGGGAGGGTGGGTGATGCGGGTGTTATGGAGGGGGTGGCGTTTTGTGGGGTTTGGGGAAGGGTTGCGGTGTTGCGGCAATGTTGGGGAGGTATGGAGTGTTTGTATTTGCTTGATCTCATGTTATGATCGCGACATTCGAACGGGACATATTTATCAAACTCAATCGCGAAAATACGAGTTCGCCATTGTTTGACACTTGAAAATGGCTGGAATAAGTAAACCACCTTGTTTTTTGTGTTTTATGTTAGGATAGAGATCCTTAATAATCCCCCCCTAATTCATGTTAAAAACAGGGGGACTATACGAGGGTCAGTACAGTATTACTAACTTTAACCGAATTAGCTGGCGAATTGCCTAGACTCTTGACGTCAATCATTCACACCCTTGACTACCCCAAGGAATAGGTTTCATAGAAATGCTCCTTTGATACTGCGTTACAGTCCGGAACTCAAATTATAACTAACCTAATACTCACTCTCTGCTTTGTTATACAACACCACACCATGCACCTCGAACAACGCTGTAATATACAGCCATATTCTTACTCGTGTGTTCCAAGTTACCTACCCTTGGATCAATAACACAACATCTATAGTTTTACGGCCTAAGATCTTTGAGATTTTGGAAAAGTGTTAAATGTAATCATACAAGTACATAACGAGGCGTGTATACCATAAAATGAGGTGTTAGATCTCCCAAAGAAATGGGTTGTGTGGGTCCATTACCATATGTACTTGTTTACATCACAAAGGTATTTCAACATACACCAACCTTAAGACCATTTATAATCTATACCGCAGAGAGGTTTTAACGTTTCCAACAAATCATCACTTTTTTTCCTGTTTCGAACTTAACAATATTCTATTTTACATTTTTCAAGCACATTGGACTATGCAAATTAACTGGTCTTAACCCTTGGTGTAAGATAGCATGAGTTAGACTAAAGTAAGACTTTTACTGACAATAAGCTGCACAATCCTTGTAATCCTTTGAACCTCTGATAGAAGATTTCATGCTAGCTAATTTCATGAGGTCTTTCCATAGGAGTGTATTAACCAGTTATAACTTACCTAGACTGGATGTACATAAACAAAAGGGTTGATGTACACCTATCCCCTTGTCTTCCTTTTTCATGCCAATGCATGTGTAACAGCCTCTGAAATCTATGGATCTGAGGTTTCAAAAGCAATTATAAGAATATTTGTCTCCAAATTTACAAGCAGCATTAATATTTTAAATTTGCTACCTCATACACTGATGGTTACCTCCCGTACCCATTTGCATTTGGACTTACGACAGTTACCAAATATTGTAAAACTTGGTTTATGTAATGAATTTTATATGAAAACAATACTTGGAAATTTCTTTATAAATAGCCATTTAATGTGTTTGTTTGTTTTTCATGTCAAGAACCTGAATATGCCCAGTGAATTGTCACTGCTCTTGTGTACTGCTCGTATTTTGCAGCAATGGAAATAAATGTATAAACTCTACAATCTTGTGTCAGATTTTTTTTATTTTGTCTTGTGCTATTTAGTGGCAGATCCAGGATTTGAAAAACGTCAAAAATTACCAGGGGGCTGAAAGGCTGAAACTTGTCCAAAAGCTTCCAAAATGGGCTGATTTTGCAGAATTACGGGGAGGCGTGCGCCTCCTCCGCTCCCTCCCTGGATCCGCGCCTGCTATTAGACTTCATATACAAAAAGCAATATAATGTAAGAAGAAGAGTGAGACAAGTAGTGGAAGAGTCCCTCTGAACGTGTTTATAGGCTGGTTAAATTATAAATCTGGAGTTACTGGGGTCTGAAATGAGACGTAAAGATGCTATGACAAACCCCTTTCGCTTAAATCACAGGGGGGATAAAATAATATACCTAATATATATATATATATCGTCCTACGAATCTCCAAACATGCATCGACCAAAAGTCACATTCGAGATATCGGCGATTGAATTTTTCGAGAATTATGAACCTGCATATATCTAAATTTGAAAAATTTTAGGAAATGATTTTATGTGACATGAAACGTTCTCATTTTGAGACGCATTTCCATTCAAGTATCCTGTTTTCCTTGTCAATTTAATTACAAATGATTGGTCTGTTTGCCAAAACTAAAAACCGACCTCTGTTTCTATGTCAAAGAAGACGAATGATTATCGATCGCCTCAGGTGGTGTATTCAACCTGGTGAACATTACTTTTGCCTGCCCGAGGGCGCTAGAAATTACGATGCTTTTGTACGTTTTTCTATTTAAGGTTGTGTCATTGTCTCTTACAGGCAAAATAATGTTCCAGTGAAGTAGAAAAGAGGAATGATGAGTTCTACCATTTTATATTTTGTATTAGAAATTGAATTTAATCAAATATTAATACTCCAATGTAAAATATCATACATCAAAGCTAATAACTATACATTTTAATTTGAATGGAACCTGTAAATATTGATTTTTACGGGGTTTTGTTTGGAAGAATTGCTGCCAAGGTTTTCTTGTAAAATTTATAGCATTTTTTTCTGGTACCTTTAGTACTTAATCGTTAATTGAAAATTCATAATACTGAATGTACGATAATGTTGATTCTCAAAAAAAAAAAAACGAAATAAAAAATCTTCCAATTGTAGTCGTTTTATATACGCCTGGTAAATTGGACATGGACATAAAATTTTCAGTATTTTGCTGTAATTTTCCAAATTGGAGCATCGGCCCACATGTTACGTACACAAGGACATCCAAAGCGTATGTCTAGTGTTTGAAACCCTGGGTTTTTTGGTAAATTATTGGACATAAAAACTTTCATAAACGTTAAGTGGAAGAAGTTTTGTGATTTATCTGTTTATTGCTTGAGGTGTATATTTTGATACTTTTGTAGAGTAAAAAGGAATCAAAGATCACTATTTATAATCACGAAAGCTTTTTCTTACTTCAAAGTCATTTATATTTGTATTAAATTTACGAGGCTTTCGGACGAAAATCACTAATTCTAATGATTGACACATACACATGTGTTTTTTTATAATGAATACGTTATTTCAGTAAATTAAACTAAACTCAGAACAAACGCTTAAATTCATATATGGATCTTTTCCATTTTAGTTATTCATTTTTAATAGTTCCAACTGTCACCGCAAATAAATACAACAAAGATTCATGTAGGTTACTACTTTTGCAAGTAACGAAAACCATAGGAAAAATATATTTAGCATTTGTGTCAAATGACGTATCTTAAACTCGTAAAATAAACGACTTCGAGTGTATATCAGAACCATTTTGAAATATTGATATTCCCCATGGATCTTATTTAATTTTTGTCAGTCAAACAGAATCATTGCGTATATGTTTCAACTTTGGTAGTCATAGCACGCTTAGAGTAGTTGCTCTTATATTTCTGTTGTTTGAAAACTTTCTCTGAGTAAAAAAACAAACTAACCATGTTTAGGTTAGATGCAGTTTGCGACAAGACTTCTGACGTTTTATTTAATTCAAATTGCCATATTTCTGATTAACAAACGGGTCATTTATTGAAAATGCAGAATCAGAATTTTCTCATGTTAAACATCTTTTTGTTATTGGAATGAAAGGAAATATTTTCCTCTATCTACTCAATAAGCTTAATCGGGTTGCATGTCATTTTATTGAATAATTTTTAAATGATTATCTTATTAGTTACCATTAATCATGTTATTTTTAAATTGAGATGGCTGAAAATGTGAACCATTTGTCCCTACATGTACGTACCAAAACCACATTATTACTTTATTGCGCCTTATTTAGTAAACACACAGATAAATATATACAAGTTAGTGAATTATTAATCACTAAGTTGCTGGAACGCAAAATAATATAGTATTATGTGGGAACATATGGAAAGAAAAGAGGAAAACAAAAAGAATTTTGATGTTGTTGTTTTACATTGCATTATTGATCTTAACCTTCGGTACCAAGGGGTGGTTAGCACCGCCCTTCAGGTTTTCCCCGGCTGCTAAAGCCCCCCTTTTTTGGTGCCAGATTAGTTAATGTAATTGTCAATTGACATATTTCGCTCTTTTTAATCCAAAACAAACATCCACCGGGTATAGGAAAGATAAAGTTGATCCCAAAGAAAAGGTTAGGAATATCACATTTTCATGACGGGAAATGACAGATTTTTATATAATGAGAGCATTTTGTGTCTATACTAAGGTTTTGGGGTCTGCTAAAATTGCGAAATATATTTCCACCCTATATTCAGTAAGATTTTCTCACTTTCCTCAACATATGACGTCCAAGTGACAATCAATAATTGGGATGTGTTGTACTTATTTTGTACAAATGTAATAAGAAACGCTAAGCTAATCCTTTGGTACCAATTTACAGGAATCGGATTCCAGTAACGGAATCACAGGTGGTACAACCCACCCCCTTCGGGAGTTTTTGTTTAAAAAAATGGCGTCGTGAGACAGGTTATTTGGCTGCAAAGTCATCATGTAAGTAACTTTTAAAACACGTAAGCCTATCACTATGAACTAGAATCAAACCTGGGACCCTCTGATATGAACCCAAATAACTAATAACCACGATACTATGCTACCATAAAGGAATATATAAAGAACATTGAATTTAGTATATACATTATTTTCCTTCACAGTAATATAGATTGTAAATTACAATGGACAATTCTTACCAAAACGTGAAAGGTTTCAACAAGAGGTTATTGAACTATCTATAAAAAAATTGAAGTGAAAATAGCTACTACATTAGTGCTTGTTTATGCCCTTCCTGGGGTTAAAAATTATCTTGTTGTTATAACTTTGAATTAAACCAACTATGCTGATTTGTGAATCTTTTATTTTCATGACAACTTCACAATCAATTAATTTGCAGCAACCCGGGTGTGTAAACTGACTGAGTAAATGTTACTATAGTTGCACAATTACCGGTAAACTTAATACATGTAATGTTGTTTATCAATTCTCAAAGAAATAAGGGTATTTGTGAAATTATTCTCAGGAACCGTAATATTTTGCTCATTACAAAATAAAGATCCCTTTAATATGTCTAACACAATAAATAATAATAATAAAATAAAACTCAACTGGCACGATTAAAACTGATAAATGTAGCTCCTTTTTGCCGTCCATCCCCAGATCGTCGCTTCGACAGTCAAGACCTCTTACAATCTAGTCTGGTAAAGACACATGCAGCTAAATGCATATTGTTTAATACCACTACTAACTGGCATCTTGTATTTTACGAAATAATGTGCGCTTCACACAGTAACAAAAAAGGACCAGAAGAATGACAATACTTTGACCGTAATTAAAAATAGCAGTTAAAAGTACTTTTTTTGTCTAATTTTTGAGGCCTATGAACGACTAAATTTATAAGATAGGCTCGTATTTGAACTTTGAATATACAAACCATTGTTATACACTAGTAGGATTCTCAATTATAAGTTATTTACAGGAAAAATACTGTAATCTTATAGGACATACTGGGAGCAATTCGCCAACAAATCCCAAAAACCACAGCTTTTATAGTTTCAATTCCAATTCACTTTATATTTTACAGTATAATGCATATGTTTTTACCAAAATTAACTGAAACTGAAAAACTTACAGTATGCACCGTAAAATTTTGGTTGAAACCTTGGTGGATAGGCCTACTAGTTACGGATACGAGTTCGTCAGTGTTTTTTTCTTCATTCTCTACACTTCACATCTCCTGTAATTAACTCAGCCAAATATATATTTTTCAGTTTTTTTATTGAATCTTTTTTTACAGTATACTGTAATTTTCACAGTACTTATTCGGCAGAATTGCTTTCAGTAACATACTGACAAATTTATCATATTTTTTGAGTGTGGCAAAATCGGCTCAGATACAGCGACACACATTGTAACTAATATAAACTTCTCGACATAATTCTATATCCCCCACCACCCCCCGTGTTGATCAACGCGAGGAGATGAATCTCGCAGTATCCCATTGGTCGATAGCTCACTTAATAAGCAGTCGTGCGGTTGGTTTTCAGATACTGCAAACAGACGAATGCAGATTGGTCTGTTGGAAGACTGGTTCAGTTGGCGTTGGGTTTGATTGCCCCCAAAGTGAACGATCTATTAATCTAAAATTGGAATGTGATTTTTGCTCAATACTTTGTATAATGAAACGAGTTTGTGATATATTATCATAAGAGCAAAACTCAATAATTTTTCGCCAAATGTCGATTGGCCTGTTGTGTAAGACTCTGAGACGATATATAAGTGCTTTCCTGCAAGATCGCTTTGCCTATTATTAAAAAAAAGTGTAGTATACTACCCATAATGCTGGTTATGGAGATATGACAATCTTCACAAATTTGTTGTTACTGAACCTTTGCTCTCTATGGTCACAGAATTGCTTCAGATGACCCAACTAATCCTAACCAAACACATTTCATGGTCAATGGTCATCTGCATAACTATTTAAGTTTATTACAGGAGAGTACAAGTATATGCTTGGTTTATAATTCAACACTGGTAAAATTGATGTGTTATTATAGTAGATTCAACCCATCGTGTCACCAGAGAAAAAGTTTTGGACAGCATCAATTAGTTAGGAGAGGAGGCAGAAAAAGAAAGCATGCGGCCCGATTCACCGGTTTCATCTAAATCTGGCCTTTCATGTTGACATCATTTTCACATAGAAAGTGCAAAGACTTTTGTGTTCTTTCGTATCAAAAACGCACTCGAAGTCAGTAACATTCAACTCATTTGTTACATTGAATACCGCTGAAGCAAATGCGATTAGTCCGAATGTTATCAGTGTTAATGTGCGCTTACATTGACTTGAATGCTCTCATTACGCATTGGACTACATGTTTCAATAGATTTAGCACAGAATTTTAAATTTCACCCACTGCACATGCCCCTCATTCAATGCCCATACCTTCGGAAAAGTAATAGAGGTGACACGATGGGTTGAATCTACTATAACTCTACTTGTTTGACATGCCATGTCAAAACAGACCGTAATCGTCAGCCACAACAAACACCTGTTGTTAGAGCTAACTGATTAAACTGAAATATATTAAAGGGACACAATGGTGTGAACAAATATTTTACATAACAAAATGGACCCTTACTGAAATCTTTTCTATTAATTTGAAAACAATTTGTGTTGGCATTATGTAAACAAGGCGGTTCTCGAACAAAAAGCAGCACACCTAAGTCAAACTCTATGAGTACAGGGTGTCCCAAAAAGTTGTGCAAGCAGATAAACTCCAATTTCTCAACTATTTTTTTAAAGCCCTTCTGAATGATCTTGCTGGCCTCAAGCTACACCCACCCACCATGTTTCGTGAGCGTAAACATTTCGATCATAAAATAAAAAATATTTCAAAAACATTGTGAAAAATTGCATATTTCGCCTTTAATTCAATTTTTAAGAATTTAGACATCTATGTTCACAACCCCTACTAAATGCAAGGCGGCAATGACAGCGAGAGTGGGTGAAGGGAAAAGAATCCTTTCAAGATGAAAGGAATGGTGTATAAGACTTGAGTGAGATCAGTGATGCTCTACAGGAGCGAGACATGGTGTCTGAGTGAAAATGATATGGGGATTCTGAGAAGGAGAGAGAGAGAGAGAGAGAGCAATGATGAGAGCGATGTGTGGTGTGAAGTCGAGGGATAGGATGAAGACTGGATAGGATGAGGACTTGATGCAGATTTGGACGATTGCTACTAGTGTGAGGTGAATCCGGCCACCCCCGTTTTATTGGGACACAACAACAACAACTACAACTACTACAACAACTACAACGTCAATTACTACTACAACTACTGCTGCTGCTACTGGAATTCAAAGAACTGCTGCATATTGGAAAGACTCACTTCAAAATCTTCTGGCTATGGTCAAAACTCTTGGACCACCCGCTTTCTTTTTAGCATTGTCATGTAATGATCATTGGCCAGAGATGCAAAACTTTATGAAATGCAATTCACAAGCAAATGAAGAACGTCAATTGAAATATGCTGTTCTCATGGCTTCATTGGCATTTCATGAAAGACTGGAATCTTTACTATGAAATGTTTTGAAAAGTACAAACCCACCACTTGGAGAAATACAAGACTATTTTGTGTGGAATTTCAGACAACAGGATCACCACATCTTCATATCTTACTTTTTGGGGACAAACTTGGCAGTCTCCTTTGAAAGTGGCAATGGCCACAAACTTATTGTTTTGTTTATTAATGCTGAAATTAAAGTCTGACTCAGAGATTTCGAAATATTATTTTTTTGTATAATAATGAAAAATAGTCAACTAAAGCTAAAGATAGTAATCTAAAATGCACAATTCCGAAATTTGAGATGAATTGGATTTTTCGTTTTGATGCAGTAAACATTTATGTGTAGCATTACGTCCCATAGGATACTGTGTATAACAAAAATTCCGGATCCGGAATTTTATAACAAAGTTGTGATTCTCTATATGAAGGAATTCGATTTAAGCTTAGCAATTTCACACAGTGATTAGTATATGGACAAGCATTATGTACATGCAAAAAACACGATTTTTTTAAAAAAAAAAAAAAAAAAAAAAAGACTCACTTCAAAATCTTCTTGGACCACCCGCTTTCTTTTAAGCATTGTCATGTAATGATCATTGGCCAGAGATGCAAAACTTTATGAAATGCAATTCACAAGCAAATGAAGAACGTCAATTGAAATATGCTGTTCTCATGGCTTCATTGGCATTTCATGAAAGACTGGAATCTTTACTATGAAATGTTTTGAAAAGTACAAACCCACCACTTGGAGAAATACAAGACTATTTTGTGTCGAATTTCAGACAACAGGATCACCACATCTTCATATCTTACTTTTTGGGGACAAACTTGGCAGTCTCCTTTGAAAGTGGCAATGGCCACAAACTTATTGTTTTGTTTATTAAAGGGATTAGCAGCGATATTGCGAGAGAATCGAAAAATGTGGAAATACATTTGGTTTAACTTATAAATTAGGGATAAATGTGTATAATTCCAAATAACTCCTTTATTTAAGAAACAAACCACCAAATAGTGAAAAAATGAAGCATTTGAGGAAATTTTTCATACCGTCTCCCGTAAATAGACATATACGACATAGACGTCTCAAAATCTACAATAAACAGCTGATTGTGGTTTACAGTAGCACAGAATAAACAAAGATCAATCATGTATGTGTTTGAGGTCAAACTGTATTGATCATGGTGCACAATATCACGCTTAAAATCTGGGATATTACACGAGAAAGGCTTTTATGATCTCAAGTCGGAATTTTGATACGCACGTATAGAAATTAAAGAATCGGATAAAAAGTACTGCCTTGTCTTTAATACATGGATTTCAAGCCAACCACTTGCAGGTTATGTTTGCATATCCAAGCCAGTAACAAAAATACGAAAATATGATTTTTTATATTTTTTTCGATGTTTCGGATTAGCAAATCGCTGCTAATCCCTTTAATGCTGAAATTAAGTACTAAAATAGCATCGGTAACAGAAGATCCATATCTACATAAGCTGGTGAAAAGATTCATCGCCGCTCTTTTACATGCACAAAAGGAAAATCATCTTATTGCCGATTTGGATTGCCTCAAAGAGAGGCAAGTTTTATGAAACTAAACGAAATCCGGGAAATGAGATGGTAAATCCTTACAACCCAATCATAATGAAACATTGGAGAGCTAATCACGATCTGCAATTACTAGCAAATCCTAGTTGTTCATAAAGGCTGGTATTCTGAAAGGGAGTCTAACTTTAGTCCTGGGTTTAAACCAGGGTTAGTCCTACAAGAGGGGACCTTTTTTTCTTACAACATACTCTAAAAATGTACTGTAACGGGTGAGAAAATTCCTCATGAAAAAAAAAAAAAAAAAAAAAAAAAAAAAAAAAAAAAAAAAAAAAAAAAATTTTCTCACCCGTTACATTTAACTTTCACAGTATTTTGAAAGGAAAAAAGGTCCCCTCTTGTAGGACTAACCCTGGTTTAAACCCAGGACTAAAGTTAGACTCCCTTTCAGAATACCAGCCATTATGTTTGCAAATATGTGTGCAAAACACAGCCTGAAGAATTGCATTCAACTTTAAAATCACTATTTGCCTCTCTTAAAGTGACAGGAGTTTTTAGGATACAAATTTCTCTCAAATTGCATAGGATCGATTGTAGACCACCTACCAATAACGTTCCGAAGGTTTATTGGACAAACAAGTACAAAAGAAAACGG
>JAMKCH010007304.1:0-43107 GCA_023653785.1 Ophioderma brevispina | reverse complement strand
TAATCAATTTCTTTACTCTGATTCTTCATTTTACTTTTCACAGATTGGGAAAAATTTTTAATCTTATTTTACAAAGCTCCCCTGTTAATTGTTTTGATAATTGGTAACTTTCTGATTCTGCCTCCTCTTTGGTGTTATGACTTACCATTGTTGCTTTCTTTCTTATATATAGCATCATGGATTAAAGAAGAATTAAATTTTCCAGTAGCTAGAAACTTTTTTACTTTTTTGATACAGACAGTTTTAAAGATATTGCATTGTGGTCTGTTTTAAGTGCTGGTCGTATATCAGTAGAATATACGTACGGGGGGTTTGATAGTGTGTTCATATATACACCATAATCAAGTCTTGATGCCTATTTTAACGAACCTCCTCCATGTAACTTGTCTCTTGTCAGTGTTTCGCTTTTTTTCTCTCCATATATCTAAAAAGACGCAAAGTTTTTTTAAACTATTTACACACCAATTTTTTTACATTTCGTATAATTTTTCCTATTTTCCATTTAGTGTGTCATATTCTTTTTTTGCACACAGTTAAAGTCTCCACCTCCACCTAATATAGACATTATATTTCGTCTCTTTCTAATCAATAATCAATTTTTGAGGTATTTTTATAGAAGGCATTCTTTCTTCTGTGATGAATTGTCACCTTGGCGCAATAGATATTTAGCTAAAGTAAATTGATCATCTCCAAAAAACCAGCTTTTTGTTTGTTTGTTTCGTTTGTTTGTATTAATTACTTAATCTACGTAAACAAATATAATAATTAACGCATGAGAGGTCTGGTTAAAGCTATGAGCCAGAGGTGACATCAATGGGAGAAGACGTTTTATAAAGCCACTATCAAGCGATCCACTCGAACGATCAAATATTTGAAATTTAATGAATGATCTTAATGAGGATCAGTCCTGTAGGGAATCTCATAAAGTTATTTTTTCGAACTGAAAACTTGACAAAAGAAGAAAACAACAGTGTTTCAAAGATATTTCGAATCCCCAAGCCCGTGTTTTTTGTAGTAAGTGGCCGTACGGAGAGTAATGACAAAAATATCTGATTTTGTGGCTTATTGGCTGCTTTTGGGGTCCTATCACTATGGTCCTATTCTTATTAAGACATGCAAACATATGCGATTTTTTGATGATTTTTTATATTTTCTCCTGATTTAGCAAATCACTGATATGC
Source organism: Ophioderma brevispina (assembly GCA_023653785.1). Classification (NCBI taxonomy): domain Eukaryota; kingdom Metazoa; phylum Echinodermata; class Ophiuroidea; order Amphilepidida; family Ophiodermatidae; genus Ophioderma; species Ophioderma brevispina. The sequence continues at coordinate 41,926 of JAMKCH010007304.1, read as the reverse complement.
CTTTAACCAATGAATAACTAGCCTAAAATTTATTAATGAAGCATACATTTACACCTTACTTTAATACTGATCTATCGATATATGAAAACTTCTGTTTTAAAAGCAAATATTTAAAAAAAAAAAAAAAAAACCAAAACAATTATTCATGTTGTGCATCATACAATCAAACATTCCAAGAAACTATAGAATAAGGCCCTATTATACCTATAAATCAAAAAGCAGATCAAACATTTGGCAGTCCAACGTTAGATAGATCGTTTTAACTCATTATACCAATGGTTGTCTCACCCCTTCAAAGATTATATTATCTCACAAACCAAATTGTCAGTTAAGACACTATCTCAATTCTTAATTAAGGCGTTGAGAATTTCAATACTTGTGCAGATATAAGGCCCCTAGTAGTCGAGTTTTATTCGAGTATCTATATTTATCGATAACCGGCCCCCCCCCCCGCGAATTCAAGATGGCGTCCCAAATGACTGCCAAAATAGGCAAAAATGCATTACACAACAAGCTTTCACGCGAGCAGTGACAAAACTAAATAATTAGGATTATGTCATACACGTAGTCTATTTACCTATTTCTCTCAGCCAATTCCGCGCGCCGGCGAGCTCTGGCGATAATGAAGAATGCTAAAATTACGTGATCACGAAGTGATCTCCAGCACGAGTGTGATTTACTATGTAACACTACGCACGGCCCGAAGGCCTAACGGCGGGTCCGTTAGTACGTAATCCCTTTTCTAAAATTGAAAAAAAACTTGTTGCGTAAATTGAAACCATGTTTTTTTTTAGCAATTCCTCTTCTCAAAACTGGAAAAATAGGTCGAAAGGCATTATGGGAAAAATGGATTTACCCGTAGAGATTGCGGTTCACTTGTCCGTGTCTGCGGCAACCGAAGTACCCGACAAAACCTTCAAAACAAACAGAGTAAACGGACCTCTGATGTAAAACCTCCATAGACCCCTCGTTTCCGAGATATTTGAGCTTAAGTTTCACTTTACACCATTCGCTATGACTACTTGGTAACGTTAGTCTCTCTCGCGCAGATACCCAATTTAGATAATATCTTTCGCATGTCTGTCACACATCAGACTACCCGTGGGAATACTCACCGGACGCGCCGGACCCGAAGGCGGTGCAGGTACTTGTAGCAAGGCATCATGCAAATCCACGGTCGACCGAGGAGAGCATCATCTTGTTACGCATGGCGCCCATTATTTTAAGTAAAGTAACCGAATTTCCAGAACGTGAGAGACGGGGTATAAGCTCAGTGGGAATCCCAATACAAGCATTTGATGTTGAGGTACGTTGAGCATCTTCATTTGGTAGTTTTTCCGACGTTTTTGCTGTGACCATGTTGTTGTTTATATAGTAGGGCCCGTGGACGTATTTTGGCCCGTACCATACATTTTTATAGATGAAAAGGGGTGGATGATAGTATATGCTATAAACATTGTTTTTTGTTCACGAAAATAAATAACTAGTGCAGAAGAAGACTAGCCGATTTTGCGCAAAACCGTTATTTGTTTCAATAATTTGGCATAAAGGAGACCATGGATTTGATTGGGAAATCAACAACAAACAGAGTCATTGACAGCAAATGCTGCAAATCCAGGTGAAGTTTGGGCGAGTAAGATTCATAAAGGCTACTTCCCCCCCCAAAAACTGGATGTAGGAAATCAACATTCTCTGAAGAAAAAAAGATATGCATGTACGTAGGGGCAATAGCTGCCACAAGGTCAAAGTACTTCAGGACAATTTTGCATCTCTACTAAAAACCCTTCACAGCGTACCCTTGTTATTTTATAGAGCTCTATCCATTTCTTATACAAGTTTATATTGATGAATCGGATTTTGTTCAGTCATGCACGCCCGAAGTTCTCTGAATGCCGGAAGCTATTGTCCTCCTTGTTTTAACCCAAGAAAAGATTTCCTCAATCAGTAGAGCTCGATCCTGATGCGTATGAAAAGTGTTTTCAACACTACTTACCGTAATTCGGGTATAGATACAGGCAATAAGGGACTAACTCTTAGCAATATCCTAAACGATGGGAAGATCTGGTTTTCCTGCTCTGCAACAGGTGAATTGGTTTTTGGATTAGTTGGCACATGGTATAAATAAATTAATTGATTAGCTAGTTGAAAATTCACGACAATGTAACATTTATGAAGTTTATTGATTCGGATTTGTTAAGTCATGCAAACGCTCAAAGATCTCAACAGGAAAACATTCCCTACTACGGTCCCTTCGGTTTTAAGATTCATACACAACTAAGGACATTTTACCATTTTTAACAAAATCAATTAAAAAATACAAAACTATGGGCACGAAGCCGGGAAATGTTTTCTTTTTTTTCTTTGTCTCTCCAAATTTAAGTTACAACATTTCCCCAAATAAGACTATAAACAATACAACATTAAATTGATACTTAATATCAACAAATTACCATAAAGGCAAGATTCAAAAAGAAAAAAAAAAAAGGCAATAGAAAGTATAACATTTAAAAGTCGGCACTCGTAAACTCGAACCTGATATCTTAAATATTCTTTTGGGAGTACAAAAACCTAACAGGTTAAAGGAAAGGAAAGAATAAGCACGGGATGGGGCCTATAAACGATATTCCCCCCAATTATAATAGCAACACAAACGTTAAAAGGACAAAGCAGGATGTAAAAGCAATACCAAAGGCTGGTTAGATAAAAAGAAGAAAACAAATCGGTACAAAAGTAGGTATCTAAACGAATGATGATTTGAGTCTAACAGACATTCCACTTATTGCATGTGAATAAAGTAACATTTCAAAATTCTTGCAAACACCTCAAAAGTACCGTATATCAACCCCAAATGTAAATGGCATTCGTTCACATGTTATTTTGCTATGGTACGTAAACAATGACCCCTGAGCCAATCATAAAACAGTGCGTATGCATAAGCTGAGTTGATTATGCTGGACCGGGTGGGTTTATGACATTTTTTATGAAGATTGCAAAGGTACCTAAAGTAAAACTGTTCATATTGTTTTCAAAAAATTGGGCCGAAATTTTCAGAAGGGTCCTAATGCAACTACCATCCAAACATATACTTTAGTGAACAGTAAGATACCATGCTTTAGTAAAAAGGCCCTCCATGCCGGCCCTGGAGGAAGTCAGGTTCAAGGTATAATTTTTGAAACCTGCAGGTACCTACATAAATTTTTACAAAAGTCATAAACCTTTGTTTTAATAGAAAGATAAACAATGTAATTTCAGTTCTGTGGCAGATCTATAATAATCCCAAACAGGCTTCTTTTGGGAGTTAATGACTTCACAAAGTCGAGTTACGATGCAATTTTCCCCTAAACCAATTTTGTGGTGCTGTAGAGCGTGCATTTTAAACATTCCCGTTTCTAGGAGGATGTCCGTCACTTGTTGTAATGAAAAAAGGGGGTATTTAATATCAAACGTGGATAAGTAGTGATAAAAGAGCTGCCCTGATCATTGGCAGATAAATTTCTAAATTTCTACTATTTGACTGTTTGCCATATCTAAAAATCCAGATGGTGCCCAAATGGCCAGTACTTTACACTGGATCGAGGATATAATGAAACTTCTGTTAATTTAACGATTGTCAAAAAGCTATCTTTTGATAAAAATGGCCTCCAAAATAGACAACATTAAAAAATGGGGTATCAATATGACATATGTTTTAAAACGTAAGTTCCCACATTTTTGCGATGTTCCTCGGTTCCGCAATAAATTTTTTCATGGATTTCTTTTGCTATTTGTTTGACTTATGAACAAGTTCTCCTGATACCAAAAAGCTCAAAGTTGGTATTTCATTTTAATTATTGTATGTGGTTTTTAGTGAACCAATTTACTTGTGATAGTTTTTCGTGATCAAACTTCGATGGCAAAGTGTTTATCCCTAGAACCCCCCCCCCACAGAAGGTTTTTTAGCTTGACATTAATAGGTAAATTGGAGTTAACATTTAGATAGAGTAGCCTCTCATTGGTATTTTAATTCATATATATTGATCAAAAAATCCAAGTGCCAAAATAGACAAATTAAAAAAAATGCGTATTTAATATCAAATGTGTTAAGAAATTGGTAAAATTAACATTTAGATATGAATTGAAAATTAGTTATCCATATAATAATTCCAAGAATCTAAAACCATATATACTCAATTTCTCTCTTAAAATATAATAGGCACTTCTTGCGCACGCGTATTCGTTTTTTAACGTTACCAGATTGTGCTAAGTAAAATTGTAACAGCTATACGAATTGGAGGTTTACGTATAAACATCTCCGACATAGGCCAAAAAAAAAATTGTTTGATTGTCCTCATCCGACCGACCCTAATTTGTGGAAATCAGGAAAAAGTTTTTTTTTTCCTTTTACTGTGCAAAAGAATACCGACCCTAATTTTGAAAAATTCCCAAAAGTTTTTTTTTTTCAATTTTAACTTTCTGAAATGTAAAAAGAATGTTTAAACACTTTCTTAGCAATTAGTTGGGTTTCACTAATGTACAAAGTCCATTTTTAGTAAGAATCACTGATTTTTTAAGTGTTTGATACTATTATACACACAAACATGTTTCAATACAGTTTGCTATTAACATTAAAAAAAAAGCCAAGAACAAAAAGTTTGTCCGACCGACCGACCCAACTCTTAAAAGTCATCTATGGACAATCACAAACAATTTTTTTTTTTGCCTTACCTAGAATATTCTAGTATGGGTTTCATAAGACAATTTACATGTTGGCAAAAGAAAGAAGCAAAGAGAAAGGATCGCAAGAATAGTATTATATTTCAAAGCTGAAACATGCTTACAAAAGTCACGTGCATTATCCTGTGGTCTACTCATCCAACAGACGATGGCGGCAAAGCCTCTTTCAATATGCAACTTCCGATGATGGCGGCCAAAAAAGATAATAAGCAACTCACCCAGCGAATCAAAATTAAAGGCACTACAAAACAAAACATAACCGCTTTAGTCTTGATGGGGGTCCGGGTCATTGAGTGTTTCCAATGGCCACATCCTTGACCGTTATTCCTATAAGAAGAAAGAATGAAAAGGTACTAATATGGCGGCTCTACAGAGCTACAAGAATACAACAACTTGTTTTCAGGAGCCGCTTAAAGACACTGTGGAGGGTGCCTTTCTAATAGTAACAGGAAGCTTGCTTCACAGCTTAGGACCAATTACTTTAAATGATCGTCATCAATCTACGTTGGTACGAGGATACCAAGCCGTGTAATATCAGAAGAAGATCGTAGCCATCGTCTTGTACCAGCGGAATTACTATCCAACACATTATACAATCGGAGCCTGTCCGAGAAGAGACTTATACACATAAAGAAGGAAAAGAGTGATCAAACGTTTTGATGAGCTCTGGTGGTAACACAGGCTGTCAAACACCAGGAAGGCGCGGGCAGCTTTTTTGAGCCTTTTGAGATCTTTTTCAGTTGGCAATTAGCAGAATTGGGCATATCAATGCCGGGACAAGACCGAATCGTACACGCAATGGTTCAAAGCACAAAAAGTTATAAACCTACGTATACGCCATTAATTACGACTATGGTCTTTACACTCTTACAGATACCTCCTCTGTGTGTTTGACATACTCATGGTTCATAACCCAAGGTTCTTTACACAACCCAGATGCAGGAACAGAGTTTTCACCCAGATTAATCGTATTGGAGGCAATTTTTCAAAACACATGGCGTAGCAAAGACAATAGAAAAGATTATTCTGTATTTCTTGATTCATCTGCAGCATGTTCTTTGACATCCAGTGTTTTTATCAAATATACGTTGAAATTTCTGAAGAGCATGCTCACAATCACTTGGAATCTTTGGATTTAACTAACAGAAATGATTATCATCAACCCCATCAATCAGCTATACGAGTGAAAGTTAACAATCATGATTCCTAATAAGTCACCCGCTGGGTGAGTATACATTTTATGAAACCTTGCGGGCCTACAATGGAGCCCTGAGGACAGAGTGGTTGAAAATATGCTGTTGAGGGGACATTTCATGTTCACTATCACGGTACTTCTGTCAGTGAGATATTAATTAACCAGGCAAGAGTAGGGTGTGTGAGACTAAAAGGGTTTCATCACGCCTTTTATCAAAATATCATGGTACCAATGGTATCGAAGGCAGCCACTCAAAGGCAATCAATACTATCAAGACGCCTATTAGCATCCAAAGCTTGAAGGATGTAATTTAACCTGGAGAAGGGCTGTCTCAGTAGAATGGTGAGCTTTGTATCAGATTGCAATGGCTCACCAAGATCAGGATCGCCAACATGCTGTATTACCTGCTGTGATGCTGCCTTCTCAATCAATTTGGCATGAATTTGATATTGGAAACTGGCCTATAACTCTTAAGTAAATCATGATCCAAAGCTATCTCTTAGTACAAGGATAATGAACAGGAAGCTTCAAAGTGTGAGGAAATATTCCTGTCAAAAGAGAACTATTTTTAACATTTGCTACCTGGTGATTATAGCAAAGACATTTCAAGTTCTGTTTAATGATCCAGGAGGGGAAGGGGGTTCCAAATTACAAAGCCTTGTTGTGCATTTGGATAATTGTTCAGCACCTTCAGAGAGTCGGAGAGTGGCTTAAATTTAAAAACCTGGGTTAATACATTTAACAAAATCCTATCTGCCTGGAGAGATCATCATTGGCGTCATATTGTCCCTAATCTTTTCAACCTTAGCAAAAGAAAGTCAGAAAGTCATTGACAAGATCAGGAGTTAGCACTAGGCAAAGCCCTTAAGATGAATTAAAAAGACTTTTTATGTGTATGACATGTCCTTATTACTACAACAAAGAAAAAATTGTTCAAGACGTCTCTGAACTCGCCTCTCCTGGTGGATCTTAATATTATTATACCAATGAAGACGAGTCCTGGATGTATGGTCGTAGTGACAATCAGGGAGGCTATATAATTTGGAAAATAGCTATCAGACGGCTAACATCCGTGTCCATTCCCGAATGGCCGCGGCAATTTTGCCAAAACAGACGGGCTCTTGGCCGTACGAATTATGAAACAGACGGGCCAAACCAAGCCGTTGGCATTCAACATAGACGGGCGATTTTTTTTGCCTAAAAACCGACGGGCTATTGGACCGTACGAATTATTAAACAGACGGGCCTATACCAGCGCGCCATTCCCGACTACGCCGGGGCAATTTTGCCAAAACAGAGTGGATTGGACGTTACGTTACACATGCAAATGGCAGTCGCTCTTTGAATGGAGTTAAACAGACGAGACTAGGAATGGAAGCAAAAACAGTAAAGTCACCAACATCCAAAATCGCAAAGACAACCATGGAGACTTTAAAAGTTTCCATGGATATAAAATACACCATTCTCACAGTCACCAACAGATTAATAAAAAAATCAATTATACCCATGGAACCAAGTCATTTAAAGAGTTAAGAGAATTAACTATTGTCAGTAGAAGGAATATACTAAGAACCGGATGTGCAATCGATATTGAGCCAAGCCTTTGAATGCATCCTAATTTGTTTATATCAGTACAATGCCAATGGTGTGTGAAATAAAATTTAGGGCCACATCGAAACTGCCTCAATTTTGTGTTTTGATATACGGTACCATTAACTGCCTGGACATTGGCTCTGAATGTGGAAAATACTGTGTGATATTTAAAATCCCAAAATTATGAAACTAATAATATCAGACTTTACACTCAGAATAGACGTAATAACACTTTAATTTTTTCATAACATCGGCCTAACTAACGTCTGAGCCCAATTGGGTTCAGTCTTCCTGTTAAGCAGTATAACCATGAAGTTAATTATGCTATAATTGATATGCAATTCACAATACAGCTCCCTGGAATTTTTCCGCCTAACTCGAACATAATGTACGGATTTGAAAAAAAATTCCCGGAAGATTATAATTATAACAACTTAAATTAGACGAAAAAGTGTGTCCCACGCCTATCAGCATCGGCAAAAGTATAAACAAACATCAAAACTGGATCATGTGGTTTTAGTAATTTTTTAATAATTAATCATATATACTCAATTCAATGATTTTTCCTATAATACTAAAAATATGTACATGATTAAGTCTTTAAATTGTCACAAATACCCTTATTTCCTTATTTAGAAGTGTAAAAATACAATTTCCATATCAAAATTGGGTAAAAAAAAATCTAATTTTACACTTGCTGCCTGGAATTGATTGTTGTGTAATTTTTTATATTTTAAGTAAACTAAGACGCAATCATTTAAGTTAATAATCAAAGTTGTAACAACAACCAAAAGAACACAACAAGCGTAAATTTAGTATCTTATTTCACTTCAAATTTTTGATACCCCTCAAAACCCTCTTATTTGTTCCTTTTAATTAGCAAAATTTTAACCTAGAAAACATTTTTGTTCACTGTTAAAGCACCTTCACATTTTTTACACTTTTGGCAGTAAAACCTATGTCGATGAACCGGTCGTATATTACTGGATAAGCAAATTAATAGAAAGAAGAGCAAGGTACGATTAAATAGAGAGGAGGGTGCCCTCCAGAGATGCATGATGAAATTTGTTTAACATGATAAGTTTTTTTGTTTAATAACAGACCATGTGTTAGATTTGCGCCATGCTATTAAATGTAATTTTCTCTTTGGTGAGATTTAAATTAAACCAGCCTGTTCTGGTATATCATTAGTTGTGATGTGTCCTATGTTATTCATAATGATTGGTAAAATAATTACTTAAATTGTTTGTAATTAAAAGATATGCGGGCTAGAAAAAGAGTGTCGTTTTGAGTTGTTGATTTGTAAAATAAAACATTGGGCATAATATTGAAACACAATATAATCATTTCTAAGGATGATAGTGATAGTTGCATTTGAATGAATGAAATTAAGTTGATTAAATAACGCAGCATGAATACATAATTATAAGCTTACATTTTTTAACGTTGCATTTTTTTAAAAGGTTGGTCTATTTTCACTACACTCACATACTAATCACTGTTTGAAATAGCTAAGCTTTAATCGAAGTCCTCATATAGAAAATCACAACTTTTTATAAAACAAATTCCGGAGATCCGGAATTGTTGTTATACGCAGTACCCTAATGCCACTCTCTACTGTACACAAACACTTTTTCTGCCATCAAAACGAAAAATCCGATTCATCCCAAACTTTGAACTGAGCATTTTAAGGTGACTATCTTATTATAGTTGATTATTTTAATAATACACAAAAAATTATTTCAATCTCTGAGTCCAGCCTTTAAACCCCCAGTCTGGTTTAAATCGGACTTAAAGTTTTCGTAGGAGACCGAAAACGAAAACCTAATCAAACGGGAACACACAAATTACATACCGATACATACATACGTAACATGCACACCTTGCATATTCCCCTCTGCTGCTTTCCAAGCCAGGGGAGATAAAAAGTCTATATAAGATTTTTTTTTTAAAACGATCTTTGCAACATCTAGTGGACTTTTTCCTAGTTCCTAACTGCGTAATAGAAATACAACATATAATGAAAATCATATAAATAAAAATATATCTCAGTCCCCATGCTCCTCCAGTCCTTGCTCATTGAACGCATGGGTATTCTTTGTTCCCTGAGGTTTCCATTAGTCACAGAAAAAAAATCGAGAAAAAGGTATTTAATTCTTCGCCAGTGTAATTAATCGTGCTTATACTTACAACCGTGTTAAAGCTAATATGCCTTCATTATTGCGTATTACATTATGTCAACATTTGGCTCTTACTTAGTATATTTATATTATATTATAATTATATATATTCCTCTATATTGTAAATTCCGGAAGGTGCGAATAAAAAAACTTGAAGTTTCCTGACTCAGGACGTATAATTGGTACCTACAGATTATACAAACCTTTAAACGACTGGTACAAATAGACCAACGCGTCCTGTTTGGCCAATGGACGCGGCTGTTTTGGCCATGACGCGGCTTTTACGAAACATACGCACTAATCACATCGTGGACTCACGAATAAGAAAAAATGTGGTCTTTTGGTGAATGTGTTCCAAACTGGAATTATAATCGCACATCGGTCTACCAATCAACATGCTACAAATTATGTCAGGATTGTATTTTTTTTTGAAAATACTGTTTACAAGTGTTCACGATGATTCCAAACCATGAAATCTAATCTGAAACAAGTTGTATGTGAAACTATATGGCTGGTCCTAGTTCATTTTTTATCCAAGTTATTTGCAAGCTATTTTCAATTTGATGTATTTTAAACTTTTAGATTGTCAGGTACATGTATAGTGCAATTTGTACATGTGTATTAACCACTGTAAGCGCAAGAACCACGATGGAAATAAGTCTAATGCGTTCATGTATTTTTAATCCTTGGTTGCAAGTGAAATGAAATTAAATGCTAGGGATCTAGTACACAAAAATCTCAATAATTTTTAATGAAAGGAGGGCGCCTATATTTGCCCACTGTAACAATGTTATATCATCTGAATAGGTACATCAACCCACGTCAGCACGTAGTAGATACAGGTCGGCGGGTTTTTAGAAATTGGTACGCGGGGGTCTTGTTTTGGATAGGGACGTGACTTCCGGGAGTCTGAAGTATCTATAAAAATACCGATTTTTTTGGCCAAAAGGGACCCATAACAGAATCCAAGTACAAAGGAATACAGTACTACACTTGATTGCATCATCTTTTGAACCGAATACAAGGAAAATAGATCCAATTTGTGGGCCAAATTTATACACAATTGCCATGATATTTAGCAAACTGAAAAAAAAATAACCATTGCTATAAATCAATATTTACATTAAAAAAGGGTAATTCTTTTATCATATAAACCAAGAAGGTGACAAAATGAGAACCCATATTTGCGGCACATCCCCTATTGTCATTTTGTGTTGAGTACTCCCGCCCCCTCCCCCACTTGAATTCCCAAGGCTAGCCACGACTCGAATCAATTTGCATTTCCGACGTAAATTTCAAAACTCCACAAACCCCCCCCCCCCCCCCCCCTCACGACCTGTTTTCGACGTTCCAACATCGTGTCCCGCATACGGAACATTGCCAATTTAACAATTAAAGAGATTTTCTTATTAACCTTTAGCTTTAGCATATAGTATCCGTGTAACACCTTTAAAAAGTGTGATGCGGCGAAATGCGCCTCACCAAATTACATTGTGGCTTCACCTTCCCCAATAGAAAATATCTGGTTACGCCTCTGCACTTTTTCTCTACCAGTCGCAAATCACTTGACCTGATATACTAACTTAATAGACCCGTTTGCCTTCACATACAGCGCTTTTTATAGGTTAAAATAAAGTCATTGGTAAAATACGATCGAGAGTGAAGTTCGAGATCGAGAGTCAAATGACACGGGAGTACGAATAAGGTTGATTGTATTAATGTTTTCTCTTTCTTTACACAATATATCAAACATATTGTTACAAGATAAGATGATTACACGTCATAATTACGTATAGGTTTGTATCTGTAAAGGGCATATAGAAAGCTGCTAGTTTTATGGCACTACAAAGCAACCACTTTTAGTATATTACTTATATTCAACTTTCGAACAACAAAAAATGATTAAAAACAAGAATAATTCCATAAAGCCATGTTACAGGCTATTTCCAATGAGGCCCCATGTTTTTTTCTTTTTTTGCATATAATTGAAATAACTTGTAAAACTCAAATTGTGGAAAAACAAAACAAGAACCCCTATGGCCCGCATGTTGCATGTGAAGCATTAAGTAATTACACAAAACGACTGTTATTTAAGACTAACATCGTTTTGCATGTCCTTTTGCAGGGTTGAATGAAAGTTCGGGAACAAGCAACTTAAAACCTCAAGGTTTGTTCCTTTTTGATGACTTTAATGACCGTATGGCTGCTTTAGGGTTTTCCCATTTTTTTTCCTTTTTCGTCTGTATGGTGATGCTTTGGGGAATTTTCGCGTGACTGTTTAGTGGTTCTGCCTGCACGTCTGTTTTGCCGTCCGTTTTGCCCGTCTGTTTTTAGCCCGTCTGTTTGGCATTCTGCCCTTCCATTAGTCCCGTCGTTAAGGCTTTCTGCCCGTCCAATATAGGAGGTCCGTCCTGTTTGGCTTCCTGCCCGTCCATTAGGTCCGTCCTGTTTGGCCCGTCTGTTGGCCCGTCTTTTAGCCCGTCTGTTTGCAATTGGTCGCGGCTGTTTCCAGCGTCTTTTATGCGATTATTATACCAGTTACTTCTGGGAGCACCTGCAATATGGCAACGTTTACTCCAGAACAGAGGATCAATTGTGTCCTAATAATCACAGAGTCTTCAGGATCGTCACAATCAACTGGGAATGCACAAAGACGATCACTGCGGGAGTATTAACTTGGTCAATTCGAATTTACTATTACGAAAAGCAATCCGAGGTTTTAAAAGAACCTTCATAGGAGCTCAGCTGGCTTAGCATACGGTGATGAACTATCATCAAAAATCGAGTTATCACTAAATCAAAGGTGTGACCATGTTTATGTGTGGGTCCATGGACATGTTGGCAAAAGACATACGTAGACAAAGTGGATAAGAAACATTTAGAATCCCATTTATAGGGATTATCAACATTAACATTAAAGTCACCGAGAATGACCAATTTTTCAAGAGTAGTACAAATGTTCAAACTCAGTCAAAAGCTGGGAAGTAAGAAGGCTATTGGTAGTAGACGGAGTGGGTCGATACACCGCAGCAAATTGAACAGACTTAGTTTTAGCAGTGAATTACATTGAAAAATGAATTAACCCTTAAATTGGAGTAGATTCTCCAGCTCCAGCGGTTTTAGAATAAGAGAATAATGTTTTATAACATATAAAAAATAAGAAATTTTCGTCGAAATTTTGCCTTTACATGTTAAATCTATGACAACCTCTAAATTTGGGATTTCTTGGCCGCCACCGCCTAGTATCCAACTTGGTTGAGCTTAATTCCGCCCTCTTTTGTTTGCGTTAAAACGTAAATTCTGGGATATATGTCATCAGTCAACAATAATATTGCATAAGATATTTCGCGAAACGCCGGAATTTCTCGCTTTTCGATTTTGTTGTTTGGTTTTGTTTTTGTTGCTATCATTATTATGCTAAAATAGTTATTATTATTGCTGCTGTTATAAGTTTAGTAAATTTTTACTTTTTATATGAACCTAAAAACTGATTATAACATGAATGTAGTAATTTAAAAGTTTTAAAAAATCTTAAATTTTGCACAGGTTTGTGTAAAACATACACCAATATTGTATCTTGTAACACACCTAATTAGTAATATGTTAACAAAGTGTCGACCATATTTCCTCCTCACACAACATCATGGTTAATTATATTTCAGAGTGTGACGTGACAGTTTCATGAAGTCGGGTTTCGCCAACATTACAAACAGCTGACTCATGACGTTGCCATAACACTGAAGAATTTAGACTAAAAGCAAAACAGGAACCAAAAGAGAATAACAATTTGATAAGTTACACTACGAAGAAGGGAACTGATTAAGCAAACAAGATTTTCTTCGATATCTCACTATGATGAACGTGGCTTTCCACACGAACACCTTTTACGCCTAAAATATTCACATCCTACACGCATGATACAAACGAGAATACGAGGCATATAGCTGCAAGCAGGGGGTTCTCAATAGGGCGGCCTGAGGGCCAATCCGGCCTGCCCACCATTGATTTTTGGCCCTTGACTTGTTCTAAAATATAAAGGGAAACATAAGAATTTCAGGTGTATTGGTGTAACCGATAAAATATGACATATTTGTTTAAATGTTGAATGCATAGCAAGGTAATTTTGCGATTAATAATGCTACGTCCGCGCTTTCATCCCAATTTCTCTCGCTTTGTATTTCTTCATGGCAGTAATTCAGAAGAGGTTAAGTATTTGTTGTTATAATAGTCGAGCGGGCTTGTGAATGCAATATTGATCACCTCGTGATAGGGACGGCATTACGCACCGCACGCTATGGTATAAAAACTTGAATGGACCCCTCACATGCCGCGTACCCGAGATCTAAACGAGAGGTTGTTCGGTTCGCGTCCTATCCACAGCAAGTTCATATTGCCATTAATAATAAAGGGCTTCTTGAGATAATTAAGAAGAGGAAGATGACCAAGTATGACCAGTGGAAGGGAAGAGGTGACGGTCTGGTCCTGCTGACAATTGGGGAGAGGAAGGACGGAGAGGAAGGAGAAGTGCTGATTGACAACATCAGAAATTGGAGTGAAGGAATGGAGAATGCTAGTAGGTTGGCCATTAATAAGTGAAACGTCTAAGGGTCTTTGAGGGCTAAGGCATGCTGAACTGAACTTTGAGAGGAATTCTTTTATATAATACTATCGCCCTCCCCCGTGTGTGACCTTTCCCAGATAACATGGAGATATTGGGCCAATATAGGCCCAATATTTAATCAATATCGGACCAGTATTGGCTACGTGATCGGTCCCATATTAATTTCTCACCCTGCCCAACATGACCATTTGGTGGGCCGGGCCAATGTTGGCACATATTGGGCCAATTCATCTGGTAATAGATATTGAACCAATATTGGGAATATATCAATTTTTTTTTGCAAAATAAATATATTTTCCAAACCCTGCTTCTTTAAATAAATTAATTAAATAATTTGAGCTAGTAAGTAGTTTTTTATTTTTTTTATTGAAATTGGTATATATAGTATTAATATTTTTGAAATAGAAATATTGTGTTCTGACAAACATCGTCTTGAGAGATTTTAGCGTAATTTCTGTAATGTTTGTATTGTTTTCTCACCCTGCTATTCTTAGGCAAACAATTAGCCTTAAGCCCAATAATTGGGCCAACGTTCTCCAATAATTTGGCTCTATATTGGCTGTTGGTCGATTGCCAATATGATGCGCCATTGTTAAACCATTAAAGGATGCCGATATGAAGCCGATATCACATTGCCAATGGAAACCAATAGTGGCCCAATATACGTTAGTCACGTGATGCCGATGCCAGATTACCGATGGGGAACCATTTGGTTGGGCCAATATATGCGTGCTATCTGGGTTGACTTCAGATTTGTTCTATGCTCAGTTCAGCGGTCCTTTTGACCTAATTTGGCGGTCATAGGGCATTTCTATGCAAATGACTTTTGACCTTTTGGGTTACTCTGAAACCCTGAAAACAAAGGTCAGACTGTCCTCCCCTACCTTCATGCCAAATATCAGGTCCATATACCATATCATAACGAAACGCATAGCCGGACAGACTCGCAGATCTCATTTTTGTAGGCCCCGTGTCACTGAGGAAATAGCGTAAAGTAAGGCAAACTCTTGCAAAATCGTGCAAAATCGCATGAAATTACCGAATATAGATCTTGCAACGTTGTGATATCTTGAGCAATTTAAGGATATTTTTGCGGATTCGGTAATTTTACGCTATCTTCTGCATTTTCCCCAATGACATGAGGCCTGATAAGCAAATTTTGGCCATGTGTCCATTTATCTGCATTGCTATGCTAAATTAAAACTCACATTTTTTGACACGTATACATTTTCATATCGTTCTCCATCACATATATCAATTTCAAAACGATACTACTTCGGCATAGGATTATCTTATATCTATCTTCATATTAGGAAAACAATAGCATACTGGAGGATAAAATCACCCGTATGTCGATTTCTTCAAAAATACTTAAACAGTCTTAAAATCGCTTTCAGATGATTTGCAACCATAAAGATAAAGATGGCATAGTTTCCGGTGGGGACTTGTTAAAATAAAAAAAAATAACAATTGACTATTCAGAAGAAAAAGGGCGTAGCAAAAAAAGCAGGATAAAATATGTAATTGTTTACATCAACAGTATACCCCACACACCCAAAAACACTTCCAAAATAGTGCAAAATCGCTTAAAATTGCCGAATACAGATCTCGCAACTTTGTGAAATCTTGAGCAAGTTAAGGATATTTTTTACGGTAAGGGTAATTTTACGCTATCTTCTGCATTTTCCCCAGTAACATGGGCTTTTTTAGTAGTATAGATATCAATTTATGAAGCTAAGTATGCGAAAATGAGGAGACAATCCTTGAGAGCGTCTTCCGGTAGCGTCTTTATCATGGCTACTGATTAGCATACTAGCAAGGAATATCCTGATTTTAATTAATATAACAGGAAGTTAAAAACGTCACATTTGTTTTTACTTTGCAGAAACGTCTATGAGCCAAGTTGGTGGAAAGACGGAATAATTACTTTCAAGGCATAATCGGACTGGCAAGATCCTTGATAGCTGTTGGAGTTTCATCTTGAGTATCGTAGTGTAGCGAGCATGCAAGAGCGTAGCTGCCAAGTTTCTAATGTGAAGCACCCTATGTCCTGCTGCCAACCGCCTTAAATCCAGAGAGAGTTTCTTAAACAAAGTCCAACCTCTTCAATCAGTCTCTAAGGAGTATAAGAGAGTCGCATTGTGGAAAGAAAGACTTGCTGTCGACCAGAAAACATCTATTGGTATTGAACCTGGTGAGCATCTTCCACCTGGAGCTGACTCCTCATGGGCTGAATGGCGATGACTCAACAGATTGAGAACCAGAACTGGCCGATCTAAAGTTTCCTTGCAGAAGTGGGGCTACCTGGAAGCAGATCAAGACACTAGCTGTGGTTGTGGAACAGCACCACAGACTATGGAACATCTCTTGGTCTGCACACTGTTGGAGCAACAATGCACAAATAAGGACCTTGCGGAATTCAGTGAAGCAGCCAGACGTTGTACCCATCTCTGGCTGGATAATATTTGAGAATCACTGTGTTTTGGACACGATAAGAAGAAGATCTTGAGTATCAATTACGAAGTGGTGTGATTTTCCAAACTGTAAACAGAGCACTCGATAGGAAACAAGAATTGCATATGCAACTCAACAGTTCGAGCCATTACCTAATAAAAGCAATGTTATAACTTCATTAGAATCTATTATTGTTTGCAAGTTGATTAAAAGCCCTTAATCACTGTATAATAATCTAAAAACGAAGTGTAAATATTCGCGCATGTGCGCCTTTCAGGCACGTTTTAATCATACTCATGTTTTAATATGTATAAGACGTAAAGAAAAACGTGTAATTAATATCGATAGTAGGTAACAGAAAAACAAGTTCACAAAACAATTACAGATTTATCATTCATGAATAACACTTCCGAAGGTGAATGATGTGTACCAAATCATGCTGGGCCATCAGTTATGCATATTTATGAACGCACAAATCAGCTAGTCGTCTGATCGTAAATTTTGATATCCTTATTGGTTTAACATCACGAAATCTTGGCAAATACTTCTAAATGGTACTAATATGTTATCAAGCAATATTTGCTCACTTGCAAACTGTTACGTGTTTCTTTGTTTTCTTTTTATAAATGTGATTTGTCGGAATAAGAGCATTGCTGGATGTGTGCGCTAGCGCGTAGGTGTGTGTGTGTGTGTGTTCATGTACGTGTGTGTGCGTGAGTGGCGATGTATGTGTGTGTGTGGGGGGTTGTTTGTATGTAGGCCTAATCGGGAAATTTTGCAAGATTTGCTGCGAACTTCTTTTTTTTCGTTCCAAGAAACTAAATATTATGTATTAGTTCTTAGCGAGAGTGAGAGCCCATCACCCTAATTGGCATTTTGCAAAATAAGACATCAATAAGATATAGTTTGTCAACCAAATTTTAAGCATCTCTATGAAATGAATCACATGAGCTTAGAGTGAAAGATATGCCATAACGAGTTTTGCAATTATTTAAAGAGATCAGTGGCCTGTTATCCACCTACAAAGAGTGGGACAAGACAAGGTTTGCCAATTGCATCACATCGTGCGTAGGACAAAGTCCTTTATTCATTCATAACAGGTTCTCCAAACAACCATAGTTTTTCAATATGGCCTGGCTTTGAGAACAGTTCATTTCAACACCATGGGTTACTTTGGAGACAGCTTCCCCTATTACATGTGTAAACCCATACCACAGATTGAGCCATCTGTAAAGCCAACATGCAATGTCTGTAAAGCCACATATGCAATATTTTAGTATGACAAGACACATATGTAAAATAATAAAATTCTTATGATTGCATGCTCTTGGCATGAAGACAGTTTCCTCTTGCCAAATTTTCACCAAATTAATTTAAATTACTACAAAGCCAAAATTAATACATCATTATATACTATCACCAGAGAACCATTGTAGCAAATATTAGGCTGACATTACTATATTTGGATAATATTAACCATTTAGCCTGACTTACACGCATCAGTCTAGGGATCATTAGAATATTGGAATCAAAGTTGTTAACCAAACAGTTAAAGGGCTCCTAAAGTCAACTACCTCAAGAACTGCCTAAAACAATTGTTTGAATATTAACATAAACTGTCGAACCTGAAGTCAGTTACCTCTAAAGCTCGCAGGCATGCAATATCTAAGATAAATTGCAATATTAATAATTGAATTAATGCAATAGGCTGAGACTGAATGCAAGAAAATCTGAAGTTAAATACCTCTAGGATTGCCTGAACTAAATTAAATGAAAATACAATTAATATTATTTGCTATTTGCCAGCATAACATTTGATAAATGCTGTAATTAATACATAGAGCATAAACTGCAGAGCCTGAAGTCAGTTACTTCTGGCTCGCTCACATCTATTATTCGTAAAGATAAAATTGCCATAATAATGAATGAACCAAAATAAATGCCAAAATAAATGCAATGAGCTGCCTTTTGGCTAAGAAATATGAAAGATAAAACTGGTGCATTCCTACCCTCTATAACAAAGGGGAGAGGAGGGTGGGAAAAACAATTTATTGTCAAGTAACTAAAACCATGACCTTCTCCTCCCGGTGGGCTCACTCAATCTGTGATACTGACCGTAATGATCGTTACCAAAATCGCGGACAAATATGGTACGCGAGAGCGAACATAGATGTGAACCCCTGTTGTAATACAGTTTTTGCGTCCAATCATGTATCACAAATACATATCCAATGGGATAGAACCACCATACGATGGGGAACCATTGTCATTAACCACCATGGCGTGCCATATTTGTCCGCGTTTTTGGCAAAGCTTGGTAACGATCATGCGGTCAGTGGTGCCGGTTGGGTGAGCCCACCGGGCTTCTCCTACGCAGATCTGATGCTATGTGACGACGGATGGCGGAAAACGCCAAAGCCCGGGAGAAAAGCCGATGCCCATTGGTCAACGGAGCAGGAAGCCAACAAGACGTGATTGAACGGTGGCTGGGCTCTTAAGTAGCAAAACAATGACCGAGACCAATGGGCCATTTAACCCATTCTCTGCAGTGGACAAATCCGTTTTCCTCCGAATAAATCTTCATAAAACGTTATTGTCGTTCGCACGTGTCAGTCCCGGTATTTTCCTGTCTCATAACGCAAATCTAAAGGTGTTGAACTTCGCCGCTGGCGACATACAACTCATGAATATTGACTTGTCCATATCCTATTGTTTGTATTTACCGCTTCTTGCATCTTACTGAAAAAAATAACCTAAACCTTAGACTAAGTCAAAATGGAACATTTCTCGGAAACACAATGTATCAATAAAGCACTTCATGTTTTTGTAGAGGTCGTTTACCGCGCAGAGGAAATGTATTAAGTTAAAAAAATCAATGCAACGCATCACATGGGGCAAGCAAGAATCCGAGTGACATTGTATACATTGGGTTCGAATGTAATGCGTGCACACACACATTCAAAATAGTGATCAGAACAGTGCAAGAGATCAATAGAAGCCACAAATCCTTGTCGCTCTATCTTGCTTCTTGGAATAGTATCCATTTTTCTATTAGACAGACACACTACACAATCAAACAAAACATCTGGGGAATGACATTCCTTTGCAGTCAGTTCCCTATTCCTATAATCCAGGCTCATATGACCTTGCCAAAGATTTTGCATAGGATGTTTTTATGGTTTCAAGGCAACATTGACCTACTGATTCCAAATCTCGATGATGCAACTCTGGCATCCTTCATTATTTTTAGATATGGAAGGGGGTAAATTAACAGGGGATATGTTGTAGACATTTCATATGGGGTTTTAAAGATGTATATACATATTTATCTGGTCCCAAGGATTGAAAAGTATAATCTGAAAAAAAAAAAAAAAAAAAAAAGAATCCGAGTGACATTGTATACATTGGGTTCGAATGTAATGCGTGCACACACACATTCAAAATAGTGATCAGAACAGTGCAAGAGATCAATAGAAGCCACAAATCCTTGTCGCTCTATCTTGCTTCTTGGAATAGTATCCATTTTTCTATTAGACAGACACACTACACAATCAAACAAAACATCTGGGGAATGACATTCCTTTGCAGTCAGTTCCCTATTCCTATAATCCAGGCTCATTATGACCTTGCCAAAGATTTTGCATAGGATGTTTTTATGGTTTCACGGCAACCATTGATTCCGAACTGATTCCAAATCTCGATGATGCAACTCTGGCATCCTTCATTATTTTTAGATATGGAAGGGGGTAATTAACAGGGAATAGTTTGTAGACATGTTCATATGGGGTTTTAAAGATGTATATACATATTTATCTGGTCCCAAGGATTGAAAAGTATAATCTGCTATATCTACAACTTTTTTGTGTTTGCAGGACAGGCCGATAACTGTTAAAGGTCATCATATCAATGTTCTCCCTATAATTATACCCAAAATGTCAAACAAACTACATAACATTTATTTCACATTACTATCGAACAGCATGACGAATTTGAGTTCATAGGTTCACTTAAAATGTTGAAACATCATAGGTCAATAAAATATCGTAATGTCCTTTGGATATGACGAACGTAAAACTATAACAACGTTAATTTGTGAAGATTGGCATATCGCATTTGATCATTTGCAGATATACTCCCGTCGTACTGGCATATTTTCACCTAATGATTATAGCTACTAATGTAAATTTGTAAATCGCAACACTTGTGTGCAGAACTATCCCACAGGCATTCAAATCATCAACAGATTGATAGCAATCGTTAAACGCATGAGTACAAGCGTGGTGCGCAGAAATTTCAACTTGAGGACAATTTTCACTCTCTGAATACTATAGTCTCAGGTTTTATATATATAAAGAACTGCCATTAATCTTGATTCATTAACTAAATAGATGATTAATCAATGAACATGTTCAGGCAAAATAACGAGGATAATTCACAACAATATTAGCAGACACAGGCACACACTTTTCCCCTAAACTGCAAAAAATGCTATGGTAGAGAGAGGTATGAGTGAGAGTATATATGCTTGCAGAAAGCAGGAAATGACACGAAAGAATGAAGGTGAAAAAAGAAAAGAGATGGATGTTGCAATGCGAGAAATAATTGAATAAGATGCAAAATTATACCCAATACGGGTATTCCGTATTATCAGTCTATCATGTTAAAGTTCTCATAACGCGTTGTGGACTTACTGAATTCGCAGCGCGTTTTTTATTCAACGCATTGATAAAATCTTTGTTCCTTTTTTTGCTTTTGTTTAATTTTTTAGATGAGGGTTGAAGGGGTACTACCCAATCCTCAGCTTCGACCTCACATTCACCTCATCAAACCCGAGAATTTAGGATCTTTAGACAGTTTTTAATCTTCTCATTTCACCTGCAAAATACTTTGGCCGAACTCTTTCCCACTACGACGTATGATCATAAAGGGATATATTAATATAGGCTGACCATATGATCACCCAAAATTATTTGTACAAGAATCTATAGGCTATTGTATTATGCACAACTATCGCTAATGTTGAAATGTTGGATCGGATTAAAATGAAATTTTGGAATTAAAGTATGTTGATGATGGATTATGATATAATCAGACGTGGCATGCACCTTCAACGTGTACAGCTTTCAAAAACTCTTTCCAAAATATAATTTAGCAACTAAATGAAAAAAATATATATGGTGCGATGGTGCGGTCAACTTTAGTTGGATAAACACTATACAAAATTGCCACTTGATTATTTAAAGAAATTATTCAGTTCTCGAGCACTGGTTTTAACTTGTCGTATTGATATGAGATAACGTCAACTTTCCCTGGATTTGTCAAAATTATCATAATACTAAGGAGGTCAAATTTACCGATCATGTGTTTAGACAATATATGTGAATAGGTGTCAATGCGACTTTTTCCCGCGATTTCACTTTCTTGTATTAGCAAATTGTTACATCTTTGTCCATACTTTATTGCACGATTTAAGTCGTTTAGTTTCATCTTAAATGTTTCTTGGTGTTTCCCTGATGAAACGCTTACAAGAGCAAAAATTACAGTCTACAATATGAATTGAATTGGCTACAAATAATTAGAATTTTTCATGCAGACATAGGTTACAATCTGTTAGTCACATTGGAGATTTGCACGGCCTCTAACAACGACAGGTAACAGAAAAACAAGTTCTCAAAACAATTCCAGATTTATCATTCATGAATAACACTTTCGAAGGTGAAGGATGTGTACCAAACCATGCGGGGTCTTTATGCATATTTTAACACCACAACCAGCATTCTGCTGATCACGAAATCCAAAAATGTTATATCCTTATTGGTGAACATCAAAAACCTTGGCAAACAATTGTAAATGTGTAATGTGTTTTCATCAATATATTCTCAATTTCAACCTAGAGTGTGGGTTTTTCTTTTTTAATGCATAGATTGTTGGAATCAAGAGCATTGCAGAGTATGACAAGACAGTCTTCCTATATCCAACCACACGACCACATCCCACGCACTATCCAACTTAAATCGGTAACGTGCATGATTAAGAGAATATTTTGCTATTGCCGCACAGGAAATTACGTTCAAAAGCAAATATTTTCTTCTCACTTGACATATATTTCCTTTGCAGTGTCTTGCAAGGAAGCTCGGTGAACCTGTTCCCGAAACAGGATCGTTCTAATTCCCAACTGGTAACTTACTTCACCTTAGTCTATTCGAAGAATGACCTTGGGGTTATGTTAATTTTTAACTAAATCAGATGAATTCGCACAAAACTTGCACCAAACTGCACAATGAGACCCAGTGCGCCGCTCAATATCATACTCAATTCTATTGAATCTTACTTTAAAAAAAGTTTAGTGGAATGCAGTTTTCCGTATACTGTTCCACATAACGTGAGTTAATTAATAACCTACACATATAACTGCGTGACCAGAAATTGGCAATAGAAAAATCGGCCGTATATATTTCTATTTTAACAACCTACTAATATTTCCAATTCCAATTCCAAGTTATTATCTCCATAAAAAACAATCACAAATACTCAACACAACCAAAACAAACCATGGAGGAGTATGCAGGAAACCCTTTTAGAACCTAGAATCACCTACTACCACTTAAAAATACAAGAAATAAATGGAAACTGGAGTGTAAAATAAAATATATCAAGATGAATCCCAGAAATTGGGAAATCAACATAATGTGTGTGAAAATACCTCACGAGGGACTTCCCATTGCATGATTCAGGTTCCTTGTGTTTGTACCCGCCGTTTTCCCTTTTAACAAACAAAAAAAAAAAAAATGATTATTTATTTAATTTGACTTTACCTCAAGCCATCTAAATATTCTGCACACTTACTCAGCACAAATACCGTTTGAGGTGTTTAAAGCTGACTTTAAGCCATACTATTAGATAGATTGAAGGAATTAAATATTTCTAATAATTATTTTGCTACTTAAAATTACGTGGGTATTCACCAATTACAATGACGTGGTTTATGTTGTAGGGATATTAGACCAAATTTTCAAAGTAATGCAACATTCCATTTAATTTCCAAATTGATAAAAAGACTCACAACTTATGAATTTTTTTTCTAATTAACCCCACTCACTTGGGTTCATTGTATCAATGTTTTGAATTCATATGCGAATGCTCGAGCATGTGCGTTTCCTTATTTCCTTCTTTTTTCTATTTGTGTGATTTATAATTGCATGTGTCTTGTTGTTGTTGTTTGCATGTGTGTGTGTGTGCGTGTGCGTGTGTGTGCGTGCGTGTGCGTGTGCGTGTGTGTGCATGTGTGTGCGTATGTGTGTATGTGTGTACATGTGTGAGTGCATAATGTTTGTGTGTGGGTGCGTGTGTGTGTTAGTTTGTGTATGTGTGTGTGCGTGTGTGTGTGCATGTGTGGGTGCATGTGTGTGTGTGCGCGCATGTGTGGATGTGTGTGTGGTTCACTTTACTTAAATCACTCAATCTTACAAAAATCACATTTATGTACAAAAATCTAACAAAATTACACAAATAGCACACCAGCTGTACATTTTGTGAGATTTTGTGAGATTCAATGGCGTTAGGGTTAAGTAAATTCATTGCACATGCTTTACTTGAAATTTTACCTATGAGGTAATGAGGTACGATCGTAGCACCGAACTGAAATTTGAAAAAAGTCTTATTATTACCCTGAAAATGTTGGTCTTCAGGACAATGAAAAGTGGTAATATTGTCCGGTGGACAATCATAACTAGGGCTAGTGATCCACAAACATACCGCAAATTCCGCAAACACTAAAATAGAAACCTTTGCAATTTAAAAAACAAATTAAAATAAAAACATACTTAACTAGGAGACTCGAACCAGGTTCATTCACATAGTAAGTCAGAGAGACCTTGCCGCTAGACCACGAAGGCATTTGACGACAGCTTCTGTTTTTTTTTACTAGGATTTATCACACTCTTATTAACATCTGTATTCATTCATACCTATTGTATCATACCGTGATATACAGGACTACAGTAGCGGCGGACAATGGTTACTTCACTGGTGGTAAAGGAACTATAGTCCGATAAACACATCATCCCGGTTAAACTATATAAAACCTATAAAGTAGGACTACTACTATTTCTAGAGATAGGGGTCCACGCAGTGAAGACTGTTGTACCCTGAACCCTGGCTAGTGATCCACACCATGCCGCAAATTCCGCAACACTAAAATAGAAACTTTGTGCAAATTTAAAAAACAACAAATTAAAATAAAAACATCTCTACTAGGACTCGAACCAGGTTCATTCACATAGTAAGTCAGATAGACCTTACCGCTAGACCACGAAGGCAATTGACGACAGCTTCTGTTTTTTATAGCATTTATCACACTCTTATTAACATCTGTATTCATTCATACCTATTGTATCATACCGTGATATACAGGACTACAGTAGCGGCGGACAATGGTTACTTTCACTGGTGTAAAAGGAACTATAGTCCGATAAAAACTATAGTCCGGTTAAAGTGTGCGTGTGTGGGTGCCATGTGTGTGCGTATGTGTTGTATGTGTGTACATGTGTGAGTGCATAATGTTTGGTGTCGGTGCGTGTGTGTGTGTTAGTTTGTGGTGTGTGTGCGACGCATTGTGGATGTGTGTGTGGTTACTTTTACTTAAATCACTCCAATCTTACAAAAAATCACATTTATGTACCAAAAATCTAACAAAATACACAAATAGCACAACCAGCTGTACATGGTTAGATTTGTGAAGATTCAATGGCGTTAGGTTAAGTAAATTCATGCAACATGCTTTACTTGAAATTTTACTATGAGGTGTGGGAGAGGTGGACCTAGCGGTTAGGGTGCTACCTCTGGCGCCATAATTTCCCATCAAAATTACCGGGTTCGAATCCCGGTGAGCGGTCGTCCGTTGGTACTTGCTGGGATTTAGTCGGGTACTATCAATTCTGGATTTGAATCCTGATTACCGAGCCCTAGGATTAAAACAGAATACCGCGCTCCTCCATGGTTCATTGGAAATGGGCAAATGGATCATGAAAAGCATCCCGTCCTTCGGAGGGGACGTTAAGCCGTCGGTCCCGGTACAGAGAGTCACAACTGACATGTACATAGCAGTCAGGTCGAAAAGAGTAGGGTGTAAACCCCGGGGACTGTTCCCAATCCGCCCCAGCCCAAATAGGGGCCAGGGCCCAGTTAGGAGCGTCCGTATCAGGGATACCCGCGGACCCGGAATCAGCACACTAGACGAAACAAATCATGACACCACCACAAAGCCATTACCAGACTTGTGGATTCGAGCTAACTAAGGTTTACGATCGTCGACACCGAAATGAAATTTGAAAAAAAAAGTGCTATTTAAATGGTCTTATTATTACCCTGAAAATGTTGCGGCTTCAGGAAACTGAAAAGTGGTAATATTCCGGTGGACAATCAATAACTACTTGGGGCTAGTGATCCACAAACATTACCGCCAATTCCGCAAACACTAATAGGAAACCTTTGCAATTTAAAAAACATACTCTACTAGGACTCGAACCAGGTTCATTCACCTAGTAAGTCAGAGAGAAAGCTTACCGCTAGACCACGAAGGCGATGACGACAGCTTCTGTTTTTTTTTATAGCATTTATCACACTCTATTAAAATCTGTATTCATTCATACCTATTGTCTCATACCTGCTATACAGGACTACAGTAGCGGCGGACAATGGTTACTCACTGTGTAAAAGGAACTATAGTCGATAAAACCTATAGTCACTGGTTTTGTAAACTATATAAACAACCTATAGAAGTAAGGACGACTATTCTAGAGAGAGGGGGTCCACGGGGCCCCCCAGGGAGTTTCGTAACCTGACTCAATTAATCTGACACGCTGACATAGTTTTTTCGGACACATTTTTTTCGAGATTTAGGAATCTCAGGATATCGGCAAAGGTACTAACACTACATGTTGATCCAAATATACTTATGATGAAATCAAAGTGATTACTATGCGGTTTATTACAGCTTAATTAAATGAAAACATGGTAGCTCTGTCCACGAATAGGAGAGTTAATACTCTGCAGCTCGTGGCGCGAAAGAAATAGCGCAAATTCTTCCGACTCTTACACCAACTTATGCTCTACACGTTCAGTTGAGTTGATTGTGCGAGCAAAAAGCCGCCCGACGGGGACTGGAGAACGTCTGGTCCGTGCGTCACTGAGCCATGATGGCTTGGGCAATATAACAACGGCCGCATGCAAACCCCTGGCAGAGGAGGATGGACATGCCGGATGTCATTTTAAATCGCCAATAAATATTTTGCTTTAAAGTAATTTGGCATCATGTTATATTGTAAAATGCATTATATCTACTCTAAAGAAACCATTGAAATATTTTGCAAGATAAGCCAACTTTATACCATCTTGTATTAAAAGATATAAAAGGGTATTTGATTTTTAAGTATATAATTATTAATTAATTGCCTCCTAATTTTGACAATCACGCCCTGTACAAAAATATACCTACCCTTAATTTTTTTATTGAATTTCAAAAATCTTATTTCTCAAATTGTTTTTACCCTGATTTTAAACGATTTGTCTCAATATTTTTGTGTCTTGATGTTAACTGGGCAAACTTCTCTTTAAGATTTCAATAATAAGAGTCAAAGTATCAATTATTAATAACATTTACATAGACTAGTATGATTGATTTGATGTAGTAATGCATTATAAAAAAAAGCCACCCGCCCTAACCTATTGAAAATTGCTTGTTACCCAATTAAAACAATTGTTTTTGTTGGCCTTACCTTAACACTTATGACCAAGGGGAGTCCTATGGACCATTAACCCTCGTCTTAACGAAGGGGGGGGGGTGGTGGTCACCACCCCTTCAGGTTTTTTTCCCGGCTTGCTAAAACCCATTTTTGGTGCCAAAAGATTAAACGTAATTGTCATTGAACGTCCGCTCGTTTTAATCAAAAACAAACATCCACCGGGGTATAGGTAAGATACCGGGTGATCACAAAGTGATGGATGGGGGTGGTTGTGGAAGAGATGTAACAACATGACTAACACAACACCAGGAACATCACAGACTTTGATTTTGTACAATGAAGCTATGTCCTCTTCTTCCTATTGATATCAAAATGAGTACAACAGCCTAGATTACGTCACAATGACGTCATAAAGTTCGCTCATGTTAGAAAAACGCCATTCCATAGCCCACACAGTGAAAGAAAATTCAATTTTCGCCAAAAAGGTTTTAGGAAAATTCAGTTTTCATGCGGTTTTTGACTCTACGTGATGGAAATGAATAGTGTATATTAATGAAGCATTTTAGAGCTTATATAAAGTGATGAGTCGCTAAAATTGCGAAATATAAATTTCCACCATATTCAATATTTCGTACTGTCCTCAACATATAATGTCATCGTGACGTCATCAAATGGGGATGTGAGTACTTATTTTGATACCAATGCGAAAGAAGAAACCCGAGGCTATCATTTGGTACCAAATTTACAGGAATCGAATGATCAGTAACGAAAATCACAGTCGGGGTGGTAACCACCCCCCCCCCCCTTCGGGGTTTTGGTACAAAAAAATGGCTCAGGTGGTAGACGAGGGTTTAAAATTTGTTTTTTGACAAGCCGCTTACACGCGGGATTTTGAATTGTCCGCTTCTTTTCATACAAAAAATTAAAATCGGCCAAGCCGTTAATGACACACGTTAATTGGGACCAACCGCCCCCATGGCACTAACGGAAGACTAAGTCATGGAAAACATTTTTAAAAATCAAAGAAACAAGCAATTGTTTTTGCTGATGTGGCCATAACTACATATAAGTAAACAATAACATTAAAAAAATATAAACCCGTACGTGCTGAAAACAAACAAAAAATCGTCGTGGACGTTGCTCTTAAACCGTTTACTCTACAAAGTGTATGGAAAAATGATGTGTATTTTGCACACCATTAACAAAAATACAGGATTCTCTAAAACTGCAGGTTGTGTTAAATATATGTAATTTGGGTCGTTCTGGAGGGAATCAAAAATAAAATTAAGTTTCAAAAAGGTTACATGTAAGCGCAAGCTCTTTGAATTTTCATGACTCTTTTGCCCAATTTTCGCGTGTTTTGAAAACAATGTTTTGCCCCTAATTAGCCCAACAAAAATCATATTTGCTGATTTGGTGTTTGCTTATGACCCTTCACATTATGGTTAATAAATTTCGTGCAAACATTCCCTTCGGGAAAGTGTTTCCTTGGGGGTTCCATTGGGACCCCCACGGAACCCCTTGGGCATTAACGGGGGTGAAAACCCCTTGGTCACTTAATTAAAGGCTGACTCAGAGATAGAAATATAAATGTTGTGTTTAGTAATTAAAAATCGTCATCTAGATCTAAAGCTAGTCACCTAAATGCTTGAGATTCCAGGTAGAATGGAGCGGATTTTCGTTTCCATGTAGTAAGCATTTATGTAAAGTATAACAGTGCCATAGGTTACCCGGGTTATAACAAATTCCGGATCGGACCATTTATGACAAAGTTGTGATTTTCTAAATGAAGGACTTCGATTTCGAGTTAGTTATTCACACAGTGACTAGTACAATGTATATGGACAAGCATTATGTAATGCAACTATAAACGCGATTTGTTTAAAATGAGTTGCGCCCTCATCGGGCAACTCGCTGAGTTCAGCCTTGAAGTGTTAACAGACCCCACTTGAACAGTCGGGAGGAAATTTGCTATTAATGTCAAAGTTTGGTCTACATCAAGGTTTGGAGATAGGGCAATGGAATAAAAATACCGGCTGACTTGAAATGACCTGGGATGACATTAGGTCAGTTTCAGCATTCAAGATTTGACGTCAAGTGGACCTGGGAAGGACCTTGACCAGATCACCTTATATCAGGGAGCATTTTGATATTCATGGGCCAAGGTAACATTGGTGTGACGAGATGTGGAGTTTGGCTGTGACCTTAAATGACCTGGGATGACATTGGGTTCACTCCTTTTCAGACCAATTTCATAATCAGGACATTTCTGGACTCCCAATAGTGACCTCCAAACTAAAGGCCGACTCAGAGATTTCCTGAGGAGGCGGCCCTCGAATTCAAAAAAAAATCGTGTTTTTTGCGGTTTTGGTTACAAATAATGCTTGTCCCCATTATACTAATCAATGTGTGAAATGAAATTGCTAAGCTTAAATCGAATTCCTTCATATAGAAAATCATAACTTTTGTTATACACAGAATCCTAGGGACATAAGACTACACATAAATGTTACTGCATCAAAACGAAAAATCCGATCATCTCAAATTTCGGAATTGTGCATTTTAGGTACTATCTTTAGTCGATTTGACTAGTTTCATTATTAACAAAAAAATAATATTTTGAAATCTCTATGAGTCAGACTTTAACCCAAATATTTGCAAAATTTCATAACAGGAATAATATGTGGGAAAAATTTTATGTGATCAGTTTATGTTAGCAATCATTTTCAAACAAAAACAAAACTTGGAAACTTGGGACATTATAAATAATCATCATTGCATGACGAGAAAAAATGCACGAAACAAAATGGTTACACACAGACAGATACCAGATAGACGAGTGAGTCAGACATGGACCTAGTAGAGATAGAAGACAACAACACACTAGTTTAAAGACCCAATTTACGTTTGCCACCTTTGTATTAAATCCCACCATGATCCCATTGACGGGCCTTTAGGTAATGCGATAATCACCCTTCTCAGCAGGAGAGGCTGCTGGACAATCGCTTATCGGGGCATACGGGGAAAGTTCAGCCGCCTCAAAGGACATCGCAGGATAAGGAATGAGAAGGGCCCCTCTATAATCAAAATTTGAGTTAATTTCACCATCAAATTGAGTTGGTCTTTTACAACTACTTTAACATGTACGCATATGTTTTTATCCCCAAAATACAAAACACTTGTATCAAAAAATGAAAAAGTCTGAGAATCTTCAGGGGCATTCTCTCTGAAAAATCAAGCTTAAAGTATTCCTCCATTCCAATGGCTATTTTATTACTTAAATGAAAGAAACGAAACTGTTGCATAGCTTGGCCCTTGTTATGGAGCTTGTAAGTGACTTCTATACATGCTTTTGGTCCTTTACAGCTACGAAGAGCCACCAACTGGCAGCCCTTAATACAATACCCAAATACAATTAGCTTATGCTACTATACTGAGATTTGGATTATATAACTGGTCTTCACACAAAGCAGACTCTGGAATACAAAACCAATGCCCGTATAAAGCATAGTCCCATGACGCGCTATTTGTCTCATACGCACGCTAGCTATCACTATGAGCTAATAAATCACAATTCCCATGGCACAGTTCAATAGCTTTCATTCACCATGTATTGAACAAATACATCAACTTGTATTTTAGTATGATATAATGAGACTCCAGGTATGCATTGTCAGCTGTTGTTAACAGTGCCCATTCAAGGCTTCTGAACTGACCCATGATAGATTAGCATGCCTTACCCACAGAGTGATTGGTAATGGTATGGTAATGTAATAGGTTGTTGTTTAGGCAATTCCATTTAGTGTTCAGGGCCCGCCCAGAAAAAACAAAATGCAAAAATGAAGTCTTTCCCCCCCCAAGAACCAGAATGCCAATCATATATATGTGCTAAATAATATAACGCACATCCTTGCAAAAGCGGCATCGTGGTTCTTGGGGGGGGAGAAAGGGTTCATATTTGGAATTTCAATTCCCCATTGGAAGCCTGTATTAAAATATTTTACATAAAACCTCTTATTAGGGAATTTATTAAAGTGGGATTTTTTGAAAACCGCAAAAGTTCCACTTTGCTATGTCCCTTTAAAATGCTGAATGTTTCACAAGTTCATCTCTCTCATGAAAACTACAGAGGGCGTTCCTCCGTTCCTTATCCGGCGATGTCCTTTGAAATAATGTAAGTGCAATATTGGGAAGATAATTGAAAGAACAGGAAAATGTTTGTTTCTGAATTAATGGAAAACGTTCCCAATAGCATGCCATTCCATCATTTAAACTATGGCTTATTAACCTTAGCATTTTTTTGTAACACAACCGGAAGGGGGTAACCATCGCTTGAATTTTCTTTAGTGAACAACACATTCCTTAAAAGTTGGCTACCTATTTTATTCTTTCCGACTTGGTATCAAAATATTTAAAACCAATGATGATGTTACTATTACTCATAAATGTAATAAATTATGAAATACTGCATATAGGACGAAACATTGATATTTTTGCAAATTTACTGACTCAAAAATATATTGAACGCTTACCATTTTCCATCATATCGAGACATTATGACGCATTATGACATAATGTTAGTATGTTGAAATACTCATTTTGGTAGCAAATGAAAGAGGAGGACCCTGCTAGCGTATTGCAACTAAAATCCATGGCTGTGTATTCCCCGTGTCCGTACTGGGCTGGGGTAATTCCCTCCCGAAAGGGGGGGGTTGTGGTGGCTTGTCCACACCCTATGCCATACTTTGGGATCACCCTTTAAACCATTCCTATACCCCGATGGGGGCATGAAACGGACATAAATGTCAATTGCAATTACATTAACTCAGTTGACACCAGAAAATTTTTTTTAACAAAAACGAAAAAATTAAAAATATTAAAAAACCCCCCACCCTCCCCACTTCGGAAGGCGAAGTTTAATTAATTTTATAATTTAATCATTTATTAGGTAAAAGTATAACTTATCACAGCTCATATTTCAGATGAAACTGACCTTGGAATCAGTTCGACATGGTGCTCGGCTATCAAACAGCCCCAACGGTAACAAATTCAACAACATACCCGGAAGGTAAAATATTAAGCAATTTGGTGGGTTTTCGAGGTAGAATTACACAATGGTCAGCGCTTGTGGGCCACCAGTCAGAAGTTCTAACATTGTACAAAGTGTGCATAGTCAGCCTCCTACATACATACACCGATGGAAAGGGTGTTCCCTTTATGTTTGAATTGGTTTCTCTTCTAGATCCCACCGGCCGGTTTTTTGGAAAACAAATGTGCCAAAGTGCTTTTTTTCCGGGGGTGCTTCCCATTTTGTGGGTCGAAATTAATTTTTCAGTATCCTGGCGGGCCAATGGTTATAACCTTTGGTGTGACTTAATATCTTTTCACCATGACAAATCGATTGGCAATGCATTTTCAGATCCAAAAAACGGCTGCCGTATGCCAGAAAATACAAAATGGCGCCCACATTAGCCTTTCTCTAACTAAATGAGAATATGACACTGTGTATTGACCGAGTTCTAAGTGATTTATGTCAATTTAGATGTGTTAGGGTACCAATAATCAGTTTTGTCGTTTGTCAATTCAAAATGGCCGTCAAATACCAATAAATTCAAAATGGCTGCCATGAAACAAGTGAAAATTGGCCACGTATCAGTTCTGGCATAATTAGCACCATAGCGTTTTGAACTTAGTGTATGTTTTCAGCTCTCTAGATACTTCTTGGGACAATATCGGCAGCATTTTCAAACAGTTTTTGAAGACATCCAAAAGTCTCCGTTTACCTCAAAATTCAAAATGTGCGTCTAAAAATGTCACTTTTTTTGACCAAATGATCATTTCACGGTCAGCAGTTGCCAATTGATTAAGCTTGTCCTCAGCAGCTGTCGCCTCATTAATCGTTCGACCCCCTTAGAGTGTCCTTTGTGTTGCTAGTGCTAGCCTCCGGGTGGCCGTGGGGGAACACTCACATATTCATGAATATGGGTGTGATGCTGACTGCCTCCAACCCAGGGGGCTGCAGTGACAGAGTACGTGCAAACATGGGAGAACTCCGAATTGCCCAAAAAAGGGGTTTTGGGTGTGACCATTTGCTAAATTTTCCCCAAAAGTTTTGCTCTGGGGTGAAAGTTTTTGCAAATCTTATCTAAAAAATAGAGGTCTTTGGGTGAAAGACTTTGGCCTGAAAACAATGCTTGAATTTGGCTAAACTAAGCCTCCAAAACGGGCCGCCGAAAATAAAATAAAATTGCGATTGCGGAAGCTTGAATTTTGAGTAACATAGCCTTGGCGCGATTCAGGCATTGTCTGGTCAAACTTACATCCCTTGTTGGCCCGGTTTAAGATACATCACTTTTATATATAAGTAAGTGCCCCCCCCCCGTATATGATGGATGCTTCATGTTTACGGTATAATTCAAGGTGATCTTGATTTTGACAAATACCGTTATACTAACGCCCGCTTGTGAATGTGCTGTAGCTTGCAGCGGTATCGATGGGCATGTCACTAAAAAATAAAACAACCCCGACTGATTGGTACACGTCATAATAATAATAATTTTACTCGCATCAATTCTGTATCATTCCTCTACAGAGCGTTAGATGTTTTCATATACTCGCACGGTCATTCGTATTACAGAGTTAAAATAAAAAAAAATAAACAATGACCAAAAGATGTGTGGGTGACACTGACAGCCGGAGTGACAGTGTATCTCACTGCCCCACGCCTGACGCTCGCTGATCAGCAGCTATCGGCGAAAAGTAGGTGTAGCAGTGCGCAGTTGAACCTTGTTGTTTTGTTATTTAATTGAATCTAAGCTTGGGGCGACATCGAAAGTTCTAAACAAAATGTTCGCGGAAAATATAAGGACCAGAATCATTTTCATTTAAAATGGCGAGCAAATTTGTTGGTTTAATACCAATCGGGCGTGAAAACCACTTTCATGATACCATAAATTTCAAACTAATCTCGTCAACTTACAATCACTATTAAAACTGTGTCAGATAAAACTGTGTCAGATCAAAGTGATCATGTTACGGAAAACTCCCGGTCCCGCGTGAAGACTATTGCCTGGAGCCATGGTCCGGAGTATAAACTAGCAACATTACTGTTATTACTGTTATGTTACTGTTACTGTTACTTTAAGGACTGTTATTAGGCTATGAAAGGGGTCCACAGGTGAAGAACCACTTGACCCTAGAAGCCTGGTCCGGATGACCGCTCGGGTCTTGAGTCCGTTAGGGCTAATTGTTTTTCCAGGAACACAAAATCCCCCCGGGCTATATTCCAGGTGACTAATCTCCTTTCACAGGGGCTTTAAAATACTTAAAACCTATATTTTATAATATATTTATATTGTAGTTCAAGGACAACATCAACAACTAATTATTATTAAAGGTTGTAAATGAGGTATGGGATAAGGATTGACAGTTGACATCCTTACTTCTCTTGGTTTAAAGACGCCCTCGCATTTTTATCCACCAACCGCGAGCGGGCCGAAGCGCGGTGGTCGAATGGCGCGTGTCGATCGGACTAGGCGTGAGGCCGAAGCGGAGCGAGGCGTCTTGCGCAAATTGGTATTTCCCTGCAAGCATAATGTGTCCAATCAGAAGTAATGTCGCCATCGTAAGCACCGCCCATTTTCATCGATGGACAACCGGAGTTCAGATACTTGCCAATATCAATAACTAACACTACCTAGTATGGCGTCACAATGACGTCATAAAATCCGCGAGTCGGCCAATTGGCCTTTTCCCACAGAATATAGACGAAATCCATTTGCGCGAAAACGTTAGGATATCGGTTTTTTATTGCGGTTTCACTCTAAATTCTGAACAACGGACTAAGTTTATACTAAAGCTAGAGTTTTTTCCGAGCATACTATGCCTAATAATTTCAAAAATGTACTATAAAATATTCTTGAGTGGCACCACCCACCCCCCCCCCACCCTTCGATTTTGACGGCATCCCCTAATCCCGGGGAAGGTCCTACACCTCCACATTTTTTTTTCGCTAAAATGACCGGAAATGATGAGAAAACGATTACCCCGGAAGTCTTTTTATAAACGCAAGCTTTTGGCACTTTTACGCACCGGAGCAAAGTTCAGTAGGGGGTGGTAACCACCCCCGCCCCCCCCCCCCGTTTGTACGACTAGGTTTAAACAAATCAAAATGGCGCCAATATATTATGAACTATATGACAATTTCTAAGGTTTTTTAAGATCTTGAAAGGCATTCATATTGGCTGCCCATCTTGGATTGTAAGGCATGTTTAACACCTTGTGAATGTCAGATATGAGTTCCTACAAGGTATAGAGCTATAATTCGTGCCTCTATCACAATACTTGATTAGTTATGTCAATTGGATGATTTCGGGTCAGATTGATTTCGTTCGGAGTGGCCATATTGGAATTAAATGGTATGTTGGTGATCAACTCACATCAAAACCTTCCATTAGATTCCGCGTGCTTTAACAACCTGGTATAAGATCAGTAAACATTATGAGCCATTTGCAATGACTTTGAGAGTGGTTTGCGGCCATATTGGATCTAGAAAATGCCAACTACTGCGCAAAATTATTTGTTCTGTCCTCATTAAAATCGATCGATAGCAAAAAGTCTGTAACTTCATTTCCACATTCCAACTTTCTCCATTTCCAGACCTTCACCCACAATTCCACCTAATTGTGCCCAGTACTATAAATGCATGTGACATCACAACACTTCATAGCGCTCCCAGAGGTTCGTCAATCGTCATATGTTGATGTTCACCCTTATATCAAATATAAATCCTGTCTATAAGGCTTTTTGACTATTTCTACGCCTTCTCATTACATGTATCGTCACACAACAGTTTTGTCTTATTTAAAAATAAATAGTTTGTTTATGAACACTATACTTCTTGCCAGCACGCAACATGAAAATATCAAGCCACACTTTTGCCGATTTCCCCGTTGAATCGAAGTTAGGCTGCTCCTTGAGGAACTTATGAATTAAAATGTAATGTATGAATTCAGTTTTAAATTGCGGTTACCACCACAAATGCCACATTCACATGCCGCAAGACGCATATTGAGTGACCAAAGCAACCTAATTTGCACCATAAATGTAGGTTCGGGGCCATGTTATTAGCCAATCAAAGATACCATAAGAAAAAAAAGGGTGCATACAGATACAAATATATTGTAATATATTGTAAATAAAATAATAAAATATATATAGTGATCCAATCGGAGATAAGCCCCCTACTTTTAGAAAGGTGGTAGTTCTCAGAGGGTTAAGAAATATAATGTTATACTGTCCTGAACACCTTTTAACCGTATTTAGCAAATTATAATGTGAAGTTACACTTTCAGATTTATTTCCATTAGCAGCATTATGTCCCAGACGGCATACAGCATTTTAATAGCCTCCTCGCGCCACGCATTGCGTATATCCTAACATCCCTAGAAGAAAATCTGACGATCATCGCAAAAAAGCGAGGTAGCGTTATTTTTCTTGTTAGATCTAGCAATTTCTCCCTAAATAGAGCGGGAGCACGGACCTGGGTCAAACATCATCGTTCATGTCCCATCTAAGCGTTGATATCTTTGGTAGTTAGTATGGACCCTCTATATCAATGCAAGGTGGTCTCAAATTGTGGTATCACTTTTTCAATAGGGCCAATTTAAGTTTACACAGGGGTCAAACTTTTAAAATACTCCAATAAAAGGTTGTAATGTATGCCCATACTTGTCCGTATCTCTAGCATAAGGATTACCAAACATATATACGGGTATCATATCTGACAATGGTTTTCTGAGTTCATGGGTTTACAAAATGGTCATTTTCCATTGGTTAGAGGGGTCAAAACCAGGAAGTGATCAAAATTTTTGCAAAAAAAAAAATGAACAAGTTGTTCATCTAACCTACTGTGTCAAAATAAGGGATAGTTTGTAGCGTCTGCAATGCATAGTTATCATGTTATGTGACAACATAGGTCATAGCGCAACATAATCCAATCGGCATTAACCTTCTTTGACCTTTATCTCAGTAATTAAACATTTAACATAACCAATGCTATACTTTTTGGGAGTCCTCTTTCCTCAGATAATAATTTGCAAATATTTAAAATATAATCAGAGTACCTTTCAATGTTGACCCCTGTACAAATTGAGATTGAGCTTTTTTACCGTTTTAGTCATTTTACCCTATAACTCCAAAACCAATAGTCGTAAGTGGTACAAACTATACATTTTTGGAATCCTTATGACTAAGGAGTAGTTTAAAAGTTTGACCCCCGTGTAACCTTAAAATATACCATATTGAAAAAGTGACAGCACAATTTGAGACACTAAAGTCCGTATGCACAAACGTTAGACCAGGTTTTAAAGTTAGACCTTGTCTAAGGTCAAATTAGTTTTGGTCCAATTGATAGTTTATTCCACACTTTCTTCGTAAGAGTAACTAGCAAATTTGAAAGATTAAAATGCAATTTCAAAATAAATACAAAAAATCTCAGTCTGTGTATAGGAAAATGTCTTTTTCTGTGGACAAATTACACTTAGACAAGGTCTTACTTTAGACCTGGTCTAATACTCTTTTGTGCAATATGGACCACTAACTACCATTCATTGATATAGAGGGTTCCATACTAACCACCAAAGATGTCAAACCTTAGAAGTATGTGGGGCATGACGAACTCCTTAATAAGGACCCCGATGATATTCTTCTGCTCCTGCTCTAAAACCGAGACAGGGGGCCCGCTCCATGATTTTTCCAAATGTTTGCATCTTAAATGCACTTAGGGACGTTGTAAAAATTGTGATTTGACCCTATAATATTTCTATTAAGCTTTTCAACATTCATGAACCTTAGCCGAAGTTTTATTGCTATTCCAATTGTGCAGATCCAAGCACATGTTGTCGTCTTACAAGTCTTGTCTGGTTCATTGAAGTCAATCATATGGCATATTAAAACGGGGAGGGTAGAAAAGACGACTGTTATTCCGTTGAGGCTCTTTCTTTTGAGTTGCCTAAGACTGTGCGCATTGCACAGAAAGGAGATTTACGTTGATGGTTGTTTGCTTATCTTGTAGGTGCGCTCATGAATTTGGGCAGAATCCAATTTTACCGTCCAAACTTGCATATAGTAAGGATTTCTCAACACAAAAGCCGATCATTTACTATGTTTTACACTATAACACTTAGTGTTGTGTATAATATGAAATAATTTTACCAGTAATCCCAATGTCTATATAAACTTGTAAGCCCCAGAACACCAGAGTTACGTTAAATAGAATATCTTTGAACATTTAATTCGAAACCGTATAACAGCTTTATTGTTGATAAGTGTTGTTGTCTTTTCCATATTTTCATCAAAGATAATTTTAAGATCATTGGGCGTAAAACAATGGTAAACCAATAATTTTAGAAACGGTTTTAGCATTTATACAATAATACAAAGTTTGAAGAAAGGGTTACAGCTTCATATGAAAGTTTAGAACATGAAACCTGTGATACTAGTTAAATTATACTCTAGATTATACAAAGGTTGATGTGATTAAGGTCTAAGAAGTGCATTTTAATTATCATCATACCCTTCCGCCTTAATAAGCTGACATATTTTAAATGATTTGAAAACACAATGTGTTTCTCTCTGTGGTGCAAACCACCCTCCTGTCCTCCTCCTCCCCCTCCTCTAGTAACACTTTACAAATTGCTTTGAATCTGAAATCCGTAAAAATTTACGGTCACCAATGGTGGAGTAACAATGCTGTATAAAAAGTACACAAAGTGTAGATATCGCAACAATGTAATCTGGATATCTCTCTAACAAAAGAAAGGCAACCATGTTCGTACAAAGATACTCCTTCTCTTGAGGCAATACTCAATACGCAGTCGCCTTAAATTAATTATTGAATAACCACCCACCCGCACCCCTTATGAAGAACGACAAGTATCAAGCATGCCCTTTAACCTCGTCGGATATTGTCTACCTTATGATTTGAACCTGTTAAAGCTCCGTATGAAATAATCTTTCCCTAGAGGCACCCCAATTAGAGGGCTGAACTTTCGACAATCTAGCGAATACCATTATCAGATCAAACTAAACAGTCATAATTTTGCATTCGATAGTGTATAGGATGTAACATCTGTAGCAATAGAAAGAGATGAATATCTCTATACATCTTTTAACCCATATGAAACATTCAAATATATTGCCCTTATTAATTTACCTCCTTCCCTATCTCAAAAATATTAATGCTAACGAATGACAAAGTGGCATCATCGAGAATTGGATTCAGCAGGTTAAAGTTACCTACAAGCCATCAAAACATTTCGTGTACACTCTTGTGCAACACTGAAAACAACAGTCGATTTTTCGACATGCTTTACTAAAAAAACAGTACGACAAATCAGTTGAGCATCTGCTAGCAGTTTTTAGAGCTCTTTAACCCGCTCTACAACTTTTGTGAAAGCGTAGGCATCGTAAATAACTAATACAACCTAGTTTAGCAGTTACTACTAACTGGAATCTGCAGGTTTTACTATTTTGTCTAAATTATTAAAGTATTATATGTTTGTACAACCTTGAATTAATTGGTAAAGCCTGCCCAACCAATCAGTTTCTACTAATTGCTTTACGAACTTTAGTGTTTCCGCCACTCAGTCACAAGACAAAGCACAAGTTATCACATGCAGTCTGCGCTGTACAGCCACGGTTGTGTGGGGCTATCCAAAGCGATGCAAACCAGGTAATTTTAGGCATGTTAGGCGTAATAAGATTCACACAAATTAAATGCTAAATGTTACAACTTACAAATGTCTTATCCATTTGGCCGGATCATGTTCATTTTATCGGCATTGAGCTTAGAGTGTATGGGCCTACTGCGGTATGTACCATGTCATGATTCCATGACCGTGCACACCGCATAGGTATCCAGGCTAATACGTACACCCATTGTATCGTGGTTTAAGATCAAGATGATTCTGTGCTGCATGACATGCTTAGAACAGTTTAGGCACACACAATAATAAGTTGTTACATTTGGTGTGATTCCTTATTTGCATCTAATAAACCTATTTCTACGTGTTGTGTCGCTTTGGATAGCCTGCATGGACCAACTGCGTTTGTACAGCATAATTGTAGAGCTAATTGGTACAACTAGATAAACTAGTTAAAAAATTTAGTTAAAACGGCCAAATTAACCCAAACTAGTAAAACTAGACATCGTTTTTACGAATTTATAAGTTAGTAGAATTAGAAAAAATAGTTTAGCAAATAGTAAAGCGTGCCTTACTAACTTTTTAATTCAGTTTAACGAACTTTTTCTCGTTCAGAAAACTCATTGAGTATGCCCAACGATTAAAATAAACTCATAAAGCCTTATTTACCAATAATTTAAATTGTTAAGCGTGACTTACAAACCATCAATAAGTAAAACTAGACATCGTTTTAACGAGTTGTTTTATTAGTAAAAAATGGTTGATGTTTTCAGTGAATGTCATATGGGCCTGCAGCACGACTACAGAGTTTTTTTTTAGAAGTGTCCATTACCATACAGTTTGTCTTACTTGAGGCAATGTATTAACATTGAACAGTTATGCACTTCCTTTAGTTCATCATTAATTAAGAATATTTTATCATTTATGCCACTATAATTATGAATATGTTATAGACAGATCTTCATTAAATAAAAAAAGTGCGTTAATGTATAGGATGAATAGCAGAGGTCGTAGAATTGATCCTTGTGTACACTACAAGTTACAGTTTGGGGTCGGGTTTGTATGAATTATATTCCAACCATTCGAGTTCACTGCCTCTAAATCCATACTACTCTAATTTGCACAGTACTGCATGTATTTTATTTTGCAAGTTACTTCATGTATTTTATCATCAACCGTTTAAAAGCCTTTGATAAATCTAAGTGTATTCCAATAGTTGTTTCATTTTGTTCTAATGCAGCACTAAATTTATCTATCACTTCCAGAGTAGCCACAGATGTAGAACGGTTTGATCTTGTCATTTAAGTTTTTATATCTCTCAATTTGAAATACAAGCCCTTTTATTTTTTGTTTCTATTTCATTTTCTTGAAAAGCATGAGAATACTGACACAGGACGGTGATTTAAAAAATACTTAAGGCGCTTCTTTTTTAATAGAGGGGAACAGCTTCTGGTACTTTAAGATCGCCTGGCACTATATGCACCGGTTGAAATTCACAAGCAAAACATCACTGTTAGTGTGAGAATTTCATCTGCTACCCCTTTAATAATAGATTTACGAATATACGCTACTTCGGTATTTATTTTTTTTTTCATTTATTTATTTAAATAAAGCAAGACTCATAACTTGAATTTACAGCCACACATCAGTCCTCAATTTACATGTACAATAATTTTGTTGATCAATTCTATTGATGAATTCCAAGTCTGTGCTCTCTTCCTACG
>JAMKCH010007303.1:0-53951 GCA_023653785.1 Ophioderma brevispina | reverse complement strand
TAGATTCTGTGCAGTGTCCATGCTGTCTTTAGTTGTCCGTACAGTT
Organism: Ophioderma brevispina; assembly: GCA_023653785.1. Lineage (NCBI taxonomy): Eukaryota > Metazoa > Echinodermata > Ophiuroidea > Amphilepidida > Ophiodermatidae > Ophioderma > Ophioderma brevispina. Next base: position 53,905 of record JAMKCH010007303.1, on the reverse strand, counting down.
GTATACTTTCACTTTAGCAGAACCTCTGGCAGCTACAGCAAATCTCCCATGAAATTAGTGCAATAACCACGTGCAACTCCAATATTCTCTCTTTGTCCTCCTGCCTTTCATACATAGTTTCTCTCCAGTACCACTCTTCAGGCTTTCTTTCATCATCAATCACCAGGCCTAATGATTATTGGATGCCTTTGCAAGTCTTGGCAACTTGTGCGTATTGGGAAGTGATACCATCAGATCATTGCTATGGTACACTGTAGCGGTAAATCAACCATCACCTTTCAGCGTGGTGTCATATTGTTGTCATCACTGACTACCTTTGTGGCAGTCTAACTTGTCCTCCTGTTAAGATGTGTGTCATCTGCAGTACACTGCAATCTTAATATTCTTTCACACATCACTGCTTTAAGCAAACATCCAAAATATTGGTCCTTCTTTGCCCATTGATTGAGCTCAGCTTTTTCTCTTCAACTATAAGTTTTAAGAATTTTAATTGCTTCATATTGCATCAATTTCAGACACTGCAAGTGGTTTTGGCCGTCCTCGATGATGGCGCTGGTCGTGGAGTTCATTTGTTCAGCTGTTATGTGAAGTGGTTGCTTCTACAGGAGGTTTTAGAAGTAGGTTACATCACTATTTTTGGGGCAGAAATGCCATCATTGACTTCGTTTGCACAATTCTTTTGTGTTTCCACTTGTTCATCTGCAGCTTGGGTAAACAAAAAACAGACAAAGGGATCCAAATTGTCATTTTGTGTTTTGGAAACCAGGGTCTGGACTTTCACTTTGTTTGTAGGTATGGATTTGTGAAGTTTTCATTAGGTGGCAATCTGTAAAACCCAAAGAAAAATAATAATTATAATAATAGTTTAAGTCCATACAACACAGCAAGTGTGTTGCAGCCTGTTTGAATCCCTGCAAAAGTCGGCTGTTCCTTATGTTCAGAAACAATATTAAACATGCTAGTACAGTTTTTTGATTACTGTTAAATGTTAGAGGCACTTGATTACCCCTAAAACGCGCTGAAATCAATGAGACGCAAACGAAAACGTGGTACCGGTCGGAAAATGTTTCTTCTCTTTGCCCGCTTGGCCGTCAACAACTATTTTTGGTCGCGCAAATGACTGTTCTTGTGCCCTCATGCATCTGGCCATCTTACGGTAAATTATGCGTGGTCCTCTTGCATTTGGGCCCGTCTTTACGGAAATGCCACGATGTTCTCGTTGCATTTGGGCCGTCCTTTTACGGAAAATACGCTATGTTCCTCTTGCATTTGGGCCGGCATTCGCCGAGAATGAGCGATGGCTTTTCACTGCATTTTCTGTTCGGACGGTTTGCCCGCATAAGGCGCAATGCTTTTCATCAAGGCGGGTTGACACTGTGTACAAATGCCATAGACAATTTCGATTTCGATGGTGATAGCGCCACCTTTCGATAAGCTATTTTTTTAATGTATGCATAAACGTATTCAATACGTAACCGGAGCATAGACGTAGCCTAATAAGCCCCACGCAGCGACTATTAGTATCGTATAGCGCCACTCACGACTGGCTAACTATAAGTTACAAATTTCATGCAGATCAGTGTGCAGTACTCCCTTATTTATTTATTTATTTCCCGTTTTTTATTGCATCGCAACTCTATGTTTCCTCGTGCATCTGGGACGTCTTCCGTAAATGGCGCGATGTTTTTCGTTGCATCTGGGCCGTTCTTCCCGGGAAAATGACGCGATGTTTTGTCGTTGGCATTTTGGCCGTCTTCCGGGAAAATGACTCGATGTTTTTCTTTGCATCTGGGGCCGTTATCGCCTTTACGCTACTTAATTCCTGTTCCTTGAAAAACACGGCCGAGAGAAACCAAACTTTGGCTCTCGTTTGCTCTGCCTGTTAAAAATAAAATAGATTGCCTTTCGTTACATTTGGGCCGCGGCCGGCAAAACACCCGTCCCGGTGAGGGTTAAGCTTACAGCTTCTTTTACTATCGGAAAAAAAACACTCGGCAGAATTTTGCCATATAGACCTACAGAGGTCATTGCAGACGATGCCGGTCAAGCCTCATTTACATAGGCAAACTCACCCAAATATCAAAAGAAATTACAGCAATACATAGTGCAACCACACATCAATCTGGGTGCTTGGGTGTTGTCGGTCATGGATGTTCTTATTGCCCATTAATGAACTTCATCCATTATTCATAAGAAATCATTAAAACTAACCCTGACATAAGTTTATTGTTCAGCTCCAATAGTTTTTGAATAAAAAAATATTCCTGACGGATTATAAAAACTTCTGAATTTTTTTGTCAAGATTTTGCTTATACGTGTTAAGCCAATGGCGACGTCAAAAATTGATTTCTCGGTCTGCCCTCCCCTGGGTCATTGTTTGCATAGCATAGTTCCTCTATGCCCATTTCCAAAAGAGATCTGTGTAAACTAGATTTTAAAACGAACCTTAGATATTGAGAGCCCCGCAATGACTATGAATATAGATACTTTTGAATAGCGATGCCACGATTCACTTTTATTATTATATAACTTTTTCATTTCCATATTTTAGAAAACCTCCCAACTGAGATAAACAAATCAAATTGTAACATCAGACAAAAGTTTTTTCTCTGATTTTTGTGGGTGATGATACCAACAAATTTGTTGGCAACCTTTAATTCTACACTAATGCTAAACCTTAAAGCTAAAACTTGATCTTATCATAATTGCGGTTCAAATCACATTGGTTTCATTAAAAAAGTTTGGAATAGCGAAACCTTTTGATTATTCGTAAATAGAGCACCGCCCGGTATATATAGGCCTTGCATGGTTTTGGGAATAGTGAACCTTTTAGCTTGGAAAGCGAGCCTCTAAACTCGTAATAACGAACCTTATCGGGGGAAAAGCGGATCCTTTTGTCCAAATTCCTGAATAGAAACCCGTTCAAAATTATCGGACGATAGTGACCATTTTTTAATATATATATTTTGGAACAGTCTTTCTAAACTTTTGAAGGGTGTTGTGTTTATTCTGATCTGACTATGCCACTTGATATCGTTTCCATTTTTTTAAGGAGAGAAATCATTACAATGTAGATTATAAAACTGCGATAAGAACCGTACAAACCGTAACATTCTATCACTGTTTTGTGGGTTATGATGCATGTACATACACTGGCGCTAGTTTTGGTGCGTAGGTAACTCGAAAGTGCTGCGCCCCAACATTTAACCAGATGCACCAATGAAAAAAAGGTGTTTTTTGTAGCAGTTCTTTCAAGAAAACTAATTCGGTGACCCCCTCTTTTATTTATGCCGGCCTTAAAGATCTGGCATATGAACTTTAACATAATTGAAAAAATACAAAAATCTGGCCATTAGAAGTTTATTTTTATGAGGAAAATGACTTCTTGTTTGTTATTTCCCATAGAGCTCTTGTACAATTTCCCCGAACAATGCGATTTTTGAAACTTCATACCTCAAAAACTATAAGTCGGTGACCCCCATTTTTTATTCAGATTTTAATTACAAACACCGATGACAATACCATATAGTCGAAAATAAAGAACATCTGGCCGTTATCTTTATGGATCCGCGATCACCCTTAATTGTGAACACAACAATTTTGCAAAAATTTTAATGTCAACTACAAAGGAAAGATAATGTATATTTTTGTTATCATTGAAATATAATACACATAAAATGTAAATCGTGCTTTATTGGTTTATATTTGACTTAACATTATTTATTATTATTATATAACCTAGGATTTGTCTGTTTTTTTAAAGCACTAGCTTGTTTTAAAAATGTTTTTTTGTGATTATCCAGGTTGTGGGGCGCGTATCCGCTAACCACTTGAACTTGATCTTGCCCAGCCGAACTACAAAACACCCACCAACCAAGTTTTGGTGACCGTATGACCCCCTTCCTCTGAAAAAAGGGCGTAGGAAGACAACAATACCAGCGATACATGTGGCCCTATTCTAATATAGATTCGCTTGTTTTGTGCTCGCGAAAATCCCAATACTGACTTAAATCACATGATTATGACAGAGACATTATAATAATAATTCCCTCAAAATGATTTATTCAAGCACAGGGCACTAATTACATGATTTTGTACACACAATATTTAATATTAATATGCCAAACTCATAACACATGGAAAGTCCCCGACTTACTATTATAGTATAGTAGTAGTACTAGTAAAACCAAAGTTTTAACTCCGGTTTTGTCCCCGCAACCTGGGGTGGCCGGAATTCACCTCACATTCTATAGCAATCGCCCTTACTTCCCTCCCTCCAACTCGACCACTTCAATCATCCCCCTCCTCACCCAACCCTCCTACTCTCCTTCTCCACTTGCTGTCCTCCATGTCCTCTTTGGTTGGCCCTCTTCCCAAACACCCCACCTCAAACTCAAAATCCCTTGTTTAAAAAAAACACTGCGCCTCATCCTTCCTCAGCACGTACCCATACCATCTTACACATTCCGCCTTCGCCAGTCGGTCAGACGCCGCCTCTCCAAACCCACATCTGCAAATCAAATCCTCATCTTCTTCCTATCCCATCAATTTCCACCACACATTGCTCTCACGATTGCTATTGCTCCTCTCCCTTCTCCAAATCCCCATCTCATTGTCACTCAGCACCATGTCTCACTCCCATACAGCATCACTGAGCTCACACAACCCTATACAACCCATCCCTTCACCTTTTCATCTTCAAAGGAAATCTTCTGCCAAGTAACAACTCTCCACATTCTCTAAACTTCAACCCATCCATACCTTACTCTGGCTGTTCACACCGCCTCACATCCACCACCTGCACTAATCCTGTCACCTAGGTATGAGAACTCCTTCACCTATTCCCACCTATCACACACTTTTCCACCATCCTTCCCCACTCCCCTCAACTCCCTTCTTGCATCTTTCCACAAACACAAAGTCTCCCTGCCACTTGGTGTCACTCTCTTCTCTTTGTGCCTCCCCCATTAATCCATTTCCCCACATTTCTCACACCACACTGATTTGCCCTCACCCTCTTTTCCACCATCTTCCCATGGGTCCCACATTACTCACTAACAACTCCCCCTCCTCCCCACTCAGCCACATTTAGTCTTCCCAAGTTTACCTTCAGGCCCTTACTTTCAAATGCCTTCTTCCACTTCCAAAACTTCTCCCACAACCCTCCATTGTCTCACACATTAAACTAAATCATCAGCCATAGCATCTCACTAATCAAACCTTTTTTTGCACTCTCCGTAACCACATCAACCACAATTGCAAACATCAACGGCGACAGCACAGAACCTTGATGCACACCCCCTTCACCTCAAACTCCCATACCAACGCCAGGACCCTACTCTAACTCATTGTTTTTTTGCTTCCTTCATACAGATCATCACCAACCGCTCTATCCACCACTTCTGGTATGCCCCTTTTCCTCATTGCCCCTCCATCACTTCCTTCCTCGGTCTCTATCAAGGGCCTCTCCAGGTCCACAAAGCCCATATACAGCTTCTTCCCTTGTTTGCTCGATATTCCTCTTGCATCCTCCTCAAAATTAACACTGCATCTTCGTTCCCTTCCCCTGGCATAAAACCAACTTGCATCTCCCACTTTCACTATCCTCCGAATCTGTCTCAAGTACCCTCTACAATTTTCCATCGCATGCTCCAACAACTTCACACCCCTAACGCACCACAGCTCATTGAATCCCCTTTTCCCTTAAAAATTGGAACAACACACTCACAGCCCCCCTCCCCGGCATGCCTCCTCCCTCCTCCATCCTACACCCTCATGACACAACTACTCCCTCATCACATCAATCCCTATTCTCGCCACATCCCAATAATCATCTCAACACTCACTACCGAGGGTCCAGCAGCCTTCCTGTTTCATTTCTCAAAATTGCATTTACCACTCTTCCTGCCTGACTCTCTCAACTGGCCCTCCCCACCCCATCAGCCTCCCCTCTGGATCCCTTCATTCTCCCATTCATGATTCTCATCCATATTCTCTTTCCAGACCTTGCCTCTATCTTTCTTCCCTGAATTTCAACTTGTCAAAAGCACTTCCTCTCAACCATCTTTCCCCTTCAACCATTTTTCCTTCCTTTTTCATTGCTTCACTAATCTTATACACCTTGTTTGGGTTCTCCTCCTCAATCATATCCCCTCTCAGCCTCCTCCTTCAAGGCCTTCGCAAACCACTTTCTTTGCTCGCTTCTTTCTTCAATCTCTTATACCTCACTTTTATTCTCTTCCGTGCCATTTCTCCTCATTTCCCCTTATAGGCATCTTCTTTCTCCCTATTCGCCCTCCTTCACTCATCATTCCACCAACCCGTATCATTTCCTTCTCTCCTTCTCTCCTCCCTTTCTTTTTTCCCACACACTCATCACACGCCTGTAACACCCCATCCTTAAAACACCCCCCACATATCGGACACATCCCCCACAAGCGCGCCCATCTCATCTCAAAATTCATTCTTGTCTCTTCTCTTTCAGCTTCCATACTTTCCTCCTCACATGCACAACCTTCCTCACCACTTTTTTTTTCACCTTCCCACTTGTTCCACATCGGCACCACCAACCATGTTGTTAATTCCAGGGGACTTACCTTAACATTCTCAAAAACTTTCTCCTCTCCCTACCCACAAGCACAAAACCAATCTCTGACTCGTTTTTCCTCCTCCTGAACTACAGTCCCTTTCCTTTTGTCCTCATTTCTAAACCACGTACTCGCTATGCACATCTCCTTCTCATCACAAACCTCTAACAGCATCCTTCCTTCAAGGTTTCTCGTCCCCAACCTGTTCCCTCCGTGAACCCCCCCAACCCATCGATCCCTTTTCCCACATGTCATTTGAAATCACCACCACAGAGAACTAATTCACCCACCCTTTGCATATCCATCCCTGCCATCTTATCATAAAAATGCTCCTTCTCTTCAGGCTTTCTACCGCTCTGCGGAGCATAGCAGCAAATGAGGGCCTCACTACCTCCTCCTCAAAGGCCATTACCACCGTCATCACCCATCACTCCTTCCTTCTCAACCTTCCACTAACCTTCTCGCACTTTCCCTCCACCTTAACCAATACTCCCACTCCCCCCCCAATCCGTCCTTATTTCCTGCCCACCACAACTTATCCTTCCTTCCCTCAACTCCACCATCCTCACCCCTCCCTCTCCACCTCAACTCCTGTACACCACACACACATCAACCTTCCTCTTCCTTAACTCTTCGCAAATCTCCACACCCTTCCTCCTCATGCTCCCTACATTCAGACTTCACCACCCTCACTCCCGAGCCGCTCGTCAGTTTTTAATAAGCCTCATGAATGCAAGCAACGCTTGCGCGACCCGGGTGATTCCTTTCACCTTCTTTCTTATGTAGGTAGTGAACCACCCCAACCTTCGGGCTGGTTGGTGCCCTCTTGTATTTGTCTTCATGGAATGATTTCTTGGAGCGGTTGTTTTAAAATCGAGGCCGGGATGCCCTTCCTGACGCCGAACCCCGTTATTGGCGGTGGCCCTAGCCTTTGGGGATTCCCTCCCCCCAAATCAAAAGCACATGTAAGCAGTGCTGGATGACCGCCTTTAGCCCTCCATAAGGCTGGCGCCTTACAGTTAGATTTTATTGTTTTTAGTTCTACCAGGGTAACCAGCTACCCTCTCATCGGTTTCTTAACAAAAACCCTGATGGGGAGCGTCGGTTTAGCCGCCGACAACCCGGCCCTGGGACGGTAGTACTGGTTACCAGGATGAGCCAGTAGCAGGTCCTCCTGGCCCTGGCCTGAAGACCGACCTGACTACGATTTTTTCTATTGTATAAGGCCCAAGTCCCATTAATCATTTATTAGAAGATTTTAACCAAATATATTCATATTTCAAGAGGTGTAATACCTATACATGCATTGATGATCACATATAATGGTGGTGTAAATTCAGAGAATAAAGGGATGATTTTGGGAAACGCGGTACTCTCTTTAAGACGAATTGAAAGACCAGCGATACAATTATTTTAAGTGGAAGACGATGCCGGAAGGCCGAGTTCTTCCACGCACAAATAATGGTGTCCCGCCGGGTTTCAATTCTTCGTAAATAGAGTACCGGTTCCAAAATCATACCTTTATTCTCATTCTTTAACATCTTTATCATTTATGTCATCTTTACCCCAATTTCGCGATGCTTTAACAAGCTTTAAATACACAAGAAGGACTGCCACCCCCCAGTGACAACAATCGAACAACCATTGAACGCAAAGAACATACTGCAAACGCAGTATGACGCGAGCGCTTCACCTAAAATACTTCATCAATACGCAGCGCGTACTACCTGGGTTTCAATTACGAATTAAACCCGGGTATTAACCATGAAATTGCTTACATTTTCACAGAATTTTACAGAATGAGAGAATAAGGTATGATTTTGGACCGTACTCTCTTTACCGACGAATTGAACGCAAGGCGATACCATTATTTTAAGTGGAACAACGAGGCCGGGTCGTCGGGTTCAATTCGTCGTAAAGAGAGTACCGGTTCCCAAAATCATACCTTTATTCTCATTCTTAAACAGCAATTATCATTTGATCATCTTTAACCCAATTTCGCGAAACTTTGCAGCTTAAAATACAACAAGAAAGGACTGCCATCATCCAGTGACAACAATTGAACAACCCGCTGAACACAACGATCATACGCAATGAGACGCAACGTTTGCAGGCACGTGCGAATGTAGCAAAAAGCTGCAAAACGCGGTATGACGTGAGCGCTTCAACCTAAAAATAACTTCAATACGCAGCGCGTACTACCTGGGTTCAATTAATCGAATTGAACCCGGGCATCAGCCAATGAAATTGCTTACATTTTTACAGCTGTTTAAGAATTGGAAGTAAGATACTTCGGCAATGGCTTCACAGAAAATATTGTAATCGGGTGGAGTATCTTTAATTTATGTTCACTTCTTGCCTTACAATGGCTTCTGCATTGTTGAGGTAGGGTTGTGGTAGTATGATATATTTCAATCAAGGAATTAACAGAAAAATCATAATACTGCTGTGCTAAATATGTGCAATGGAGTTGTCGAGACAAATTAAAATTCAGCTTTTAAAATTTAATGCTGGTATTTTTCTTTGTTGTCCATTGTTGTTATGAGATGTCCTGCTGTAATAAATTTGGAACCAACTGCCAGGTGTGATTTGTTGCAAAATTTTGATTGGCAAACCTCTCCAGATTTTTTAGTGACTTGAAAAAAATGTTCAAATATATAGAGTCAGAAAAATTGTGTTGAAAAATGATGTAATAGTTTAACTGTAACATACATTTATTTATTTATAGCAGAGATTTAAATAGTGCCTTATGCTATTTGGCCTCTAAGCACTCTCACAAATGGCCGCTGATCACTGGCCCAACCATACCATAAACCATTTAGCCAAATATCGCATGGGTAAATCGGGACAACTAAGCGGTTAATTTCTTGTCCAGGGAAATTACAAGATAGCCGAATCTCACAGGGCTCGAACGCATGCCTATACGCATGGATGAGCACAAAACACTGGAGTCGAGCTCTTACCTGATTGAGCTATCTTGTATTTAACACAAACTCCCAAACTCTCAAGAAAACATGTTGGCAACAACAGATCGGTATGATATTTATCAATCACTTTACGTAATTTATAACTGCAAAACGAACAACACCCCATTGTAAAGACACTGCGATTGGGCAATTAAATTATTTACCTAAATGACAGGTGGTGTGGCCAGGATTTTGGAGGGGGCATGGACTTGTGAATGTACCGACCCATGTAGTGTACCAACAAAAAAAAATTCCGGTGAGCGAGCCGTTATTTGACCAAAATTTGTTGGCGTCGCACTGATCCACCAGCTTAGTCCAGGTCTTAAAAAAAAACACTCTAAGTTCTTATAATGATCTGCTAGCTGTAATTAATGCATCACACCCTCAAAACAACAGCTTCTAAGCGGAATGTACCGACAGACTGTAATGTACCGTCGGAACACAATTGTCGGGGGAGCAGCCTCCCTGGCTACGCCTCTGAAATGACATGTTACCTCAACTAATCAACTTATTGGATTTATGCCTGAATTTCTATTAGCGTTTTTCTATTGAGCACCCAGTATTTTACCGGTGAGATATTTCCCGAGTAAATAGTGTACGATAGCGGAGAAAGGGTAATTTCTACTGGAGCAAGCATTCAGGAAAATAGCCGACTTCAGTGACCCAAGTGAAATTTGCCAGGTAGAGATCACGCACAGGTCAATATTGCAGTGCATTATGGATTGACCCCGGGAATGATAGCACAGTTCTGTAATATTTATTATGTTATGTCTTTCCTTTACGTTGTTGATTCACAATATTTCGCCCAAATCTGAAGTCCAGTTAAGCGAGATGATTATAGTTACTTCAGCGCCAAGCATTACACTAAAACACAATGAGCACAGCGTATTTTGATGGCACTTGCAATCAACCTGTGTGTTGTTGATGTAAATCATAAGCCACGCCGCTGCTTCAGTGACCCAGCCAATTTCCGGTTTCTCAACTGCATGCACACTGATGCGGAGCAGAGTCTTTTTTCTATTGATGTGATCCGGTATGTTCTCTGGTAAAAATCCTTCCAAAACGAGGATGGTTGCCAGAGAGAATTTTCCCGGTAAAAAGTAGCAAATACCAGAGATCATTTTCTATTTTCCAGTTTTAATCCTTTTCCCGGTTCAATCCGGAAAATATTGCTCAATAGAAAAATGCCTCATGAGATAAGAAACGTAAGATGCACCATTGCAAGGGAGGAAGGACATATTTCAGGTGATTTCTTTCTCGTTGCCAATTGCCAAAGACGAACGATGTTTTACCTTTTGATTTAAAGTTTACCTTTTTAGAATTGCATTGGTGAGGGTTTTGTATACTTATCAGTAGAGCAAATATTTTTTTTCCTTTTCCTTGAAGTCCTAGAAATTGTACTATTGTTATGCTATTCTTTAATATGTAATTGCCTTCTAAATTGATGTGCCCTTCAATAAATGCCTTGAAATGGTGTGCCCTTCAGAATCCTTATTTTGCACCCTGTTTACTAGTTGACTAATAGACAAGTTTGTCTTATTTTTAGGTACAAATACTTCCATGTCCCCCTTGATATCTAATGATTGGGGTCCCACAAAACTTGCAAACAAATAAGGTCAATCCTGAAATCCCAATGCAGTAAGGGGTGCGCCATGTTATCCGAAAGAGTGAAAATCTATTAATTTTGCAGGAATAGTTTAAAAGTGAAGCATAAGTCTGTAGAATTCTCATAAGTTACTTTTTCCAATTGGCGAAATTACAGAAAAGGAAGAAAACGGCAGTGTTCAATGATAGGAATCTCCATTCAATTACGGGTGTAGTCAGTGTCCGAACGGACACAATGACTAAACTGTCCGATTTTGTCGCGTATTAGGTTGCTTTGGTCCTATCATTTGCAGGGTTGTTAGGAATACCTGTACTTGTACAATATCAAGAATCTGATTTTGATGATTTTTTTATTTTCTGATTAGCAAATCACTGATAGTGCCTTTAAGGAGTGAAGAAGCTTGGCTTAATTTCTCTCGCTCAACGACCAAAGATGGTACACTTTTGCGAAAGTCCGTTTTATTTGCCTTTTGATTTGAAGTTTTACTTTTTTTAAAAATTGGATCAAAAAGTCGCTTCAAATGCAGTGGCATACTGAGGCAGTCAATCTATCCAGAGGAGAGCAAAATTCCCAGTCGTCCCTCCACAGGGGGCAAAATTCATAGTCCGTCCAGTGATTTGCTTCCAATTAAGCCTCAACGTGACAAATTGCCAAATTTGGGCTCAAATTTAGGCTGAACTTGATTGAAATTCCCCCCCGAAGAAGCTGGTTGAAAATGTATATTATTTTGGCCATCTAATCCCGCTTTTTTACAGCCGAGGGGGCAAATTTCCCCTTGCCATCCCCGCACCCACCGGGAAAGGATAGCGACACGGGGGAGAGAAAATATACGAGGAGGGGGAATCCCGACTGATCCGCATGGTAGTTGCGGATGGTGAAATGTCAGCCCGGTCGGTATGAAACTAACTCAATGGTAGAATGACTATTTTTTCTCTTTCACTACTAGGCTACATAATTGTGTGTGTGTTTGTGTGCAAAAACGTCCATATCCCCATGTTCCCTTGAAAGCTATGATGCATCTCACATCGCTTAGAAGCCACTTTGATAAGATGATGAGAAAGAAATAATTTTATGATTGGTAAACATATTGTGTAAGTGGTCAGCAAGGTAGTCCTAGTTAAAATCTCTTCACTTTTGACTACTGTTTGTCTTGTATAAGCTGTTCATGTAATCATAATTCGAAATAATTACCTTTCTTATGCATGTAAGGCATATAAAGTCGCTGTTATGTTTCCCGTCACCCGAACCCCCCGCCCACCCACGGTTATTGATTTCTTCTCCCCGCGTTGAGATGCTGAAATCCCTAAAAAGTTCATTATTTTGTTATTTTAGAGAAATATCAAGGTTTCCTTCTTGTACCCCACATCTTGTGAATGTGATTTTAGTAGATTTTAAACCAAAGAACAGTTTTTGCACAAATCATTTCTTAAATGTAGGTGTTGGTTGTAAATGCTGTTTCTTCTTTCTTCAAATTACAAAAAAAATTATGAACCTGAAATAGTTTGGCCTAATTGTGATTTGCAAAAATGTTATGGGTAACTAACATTGACTTGCATTGGCCTAATATGTAAAACATACAATGGTTGCAAGCACATAGGCCCTATGATTCTGACAACAATACTTAGTCCCTGTCTGAACTTAAAGCGGCACTGCACATTTTCACAAATATGAATTTCTTCATTTGCTCTCAATGATAGTCTTGGCCATTGGAAGCACAGAAATACATTTAACTATAAAAATAACATACGCAAAAACAATATGGAAGTTATACGAGTTAAAGACGTCCAGAGTAATTTTGCACACTAACTTTTAGTTTTCCTTTACTTTAATCACAGATGTGTATATTACACTAATAGCATAGACTCGTACTTATTGATCAAACAGGGTGCATGCCCTTTACTACTCCATGGAATCAAAGAAAGAAAGATGCTCGCATAAGGACCTTGGTTACGCATATCGACGAAATAACTGATTCCTGCGCATTTAATATTGCCTAATTATCACCTTTCAAACTCTGGGTTATGTCAAGTGCAAAAGTGCACATTTTAATTGACAATATAAAATGGTCATCACAATTCTTTTCCGAAATACTCAGTGACAGTAGATATACGGTTTTAGCCCTCATGGTTTTTTTTTTCCCGAAGCCGGTTGGTCCCAGCAATTAACACCTCTATTGTTCTATTGTTCCCATTGTTTCAACAGGTCCAGTAGACCTTTGGTCCGGCCAATTAACGTGATAACCCCCCGCCGATTGGGTCCTGTTTGAACTAAGTGGAAAACGAAAGCGACTTAAAAGATAACGATTCATGCCAATGTTTTTTTTTATAATTAGATAGTCTTGGTTTAACACGTTTCTAAATTCCGCACTGTTAAAACATAAGTAAATAACAGACACATTGGGCACGACATTGGCAAAGATAACGGAAGTTGATTGACAACGGCGTACAAAACCACTCATGAGTTATCTGGTGATTAAGCCATTGATAACTATTATCGGACCAACGGCTTGGGAACCAACGGTTAACGCCAGATCTACATCATGCAGCATTGACTTCGAGTAAACATAGCCCTATTGATATCCAGTAAATCCGCTCGGTATGCATAGGATAAAGCCCTACAATTACTTTTCAACTGTATTGGAAATAACATGTATCTGTACTTCCAGATAAACAGGATTTCAGTGCTCATCACCAATATGATTTGAGCTATTTTTTTTTTCATGACGCAAAGCACAGGATACCCGTCTCTTTCAGGTATAAATAATTCTTAGGCTTCTACTGTGGCATTCAAATAAACTTGACCATAATTTCATCATTTTTTTTTTAAACAAGTTGAGAAATATGATGAAACAAAAAATCATGAAAGCAGTTTTTTGGCAGACTGTGACCTAACATCTTTGTGCAGAAACAAAAACTTTACTTACAGTAACTTGTCGCGTAAACCCCATTTCTTTTACATATTACCGTGTTGTTAGCATAGTCGCTAGACCCCCCCTTCTTTTGTATTTTTTCTAAATACCTAGTGGTACATTGAATAAAATGAGGTATCGCCATATGTTTGGTCTTGTTATTCACAAAAATTTTAGGTCACTGCCTTCCCAAGCACCATTCCAAACGTGAGTGTTGTGTCACATTAGTTTCTTTTTTCACTAGATGAAATATACAGTCCAACTTATTGAACTCCAGTAGAACCTCAAAGTTTATTTTTTCGCGAACGCGCCAGCTCAATCCAAACTGGATAGACTTTCATATAGAAGTCCCAAGTATACAAGAGTTACCATTGATTCCGTCCTGCGGTACTGCACAACATCATAGAGTGCATGACGGAATCAAAGGCAATGCGATGCGTCATTTGCGTACTTGAGAAGACTTCTATGTGAACCGTCTACCCAAAACTGGGCGGGGATAACCAGTCTATAACACCTGCCATCTTTTCAACTGCATGGACAGTCACAATGCTCTGCAGTTCCAACTTAACAAAGGGGTATCTGAAGTCATTTGTCCGCTGAGTACCAGGTGGATTTACTTGTCCATAATGCCATTATTTGCTGAGTCAGGTGTATCATAGTGTCTGTCGCAAGAGGTCTATATAGATAGAGAGGCGTTACGTAATCTTTAGATTACGTCTCGCATGTTTTGCCGACCACTCAAAGAAACCAGAGTCCAACAATAAAAGCAATGCTGCTCCGCTTCTTCCCATACTGTGGGGCAGCTTTGCATATACACTATCGGTAGTGATACAAAGTATGTATGTGTTTAGAGGTGGCAGTGTAAGAATAGTGTCCGGATCATTGTGCTCAATACTCTTTTTTCTCATAATGCATGCGCGCTTAGGGGAATAAGATTGTATTCATTGAGGCGGTTTAAATCCAGACGACTGATGTGTCATTTCATATTCGTTGTGTGGCCATGGGTAGGACAAAATTTAACCACCTAAAACTAGCACCCAACATCCACAACTGATATTTTTGGGCGGATTTTGTTTTTAATTTTTTAGGTTTTTTCTTTTTTTAATTTTTGAAACTAATAATTATTTCCGTGCATATTCAAACGACGTCAGCGCCCAGCACGGACGACGGTTTGAATGCGTTTCACCCCCTTGGTATGTCCCTTGATCAGTGATATTCAGAAAGAAATTGAGATGGCTTTATTCATTTCATTAAAATGTGCACCTTTTACAATGGCCATAAACCAATAATGTAATTATAACATTTATTATTAATTTTATAGTGGAAAAATGGTTAACTTCTGCAAGAGGTAATCATAATGACAATTTTTCCTTTGATCCATGGCCAACTTCGGAACATGCATACGGCATGCATTTTCTTGTGTTATGCCATTTCCGTCGTCTACTAAATTAATGTCCCCGGCGACATTAATTACAAATTGGTCTGTTTACCCATAAGGATAGCTGAATTTGGTCTTAATCATTTCAGGTGAGGCTATGTATATAAAAGCTTTACAACCATGCAAAAATATCATTTTGTTGAAAATCTTGAGGGTGCACTATTTTTCAAATGTGCCAGTCCTCTTTCAAGGGGGGCTGTTAGTCAGGAACTTAGTCAAATGCCAGTTTTTAGTTTTTTTTCATGTTTTATGGCATTACATGTTTTCTCACATATATTTTCACAGAATCTATATTTATTTTTTCCCTCATATTTTGTTCATATTTTACTTTTGCTATGTTACGCATTTTGGACCAAAACAATCCCATGGTGAACCCTGCAAAGGGCAGGTAATTTTTCGCTATTACGCATTCGCACGTGTCTATTCGGCGCCCGAGTGTAAGGATTGCATCAAACGCCTGAATGCATGATTTGGATATGACGCATACCCAGGTAACTTGTATGCAATTGTAAAATATTGCCCACGTGGATGCTTTTGGCAAACAGAAAAGGGATTTAATTTCACGATTTGAGCCTCATAAATTGTTGAATTTGATCATAAGTATCCAGATGACGTAATTTGACCTGGTGGTCAGAGTAGTGTGAGAATGAGATGAACCGATTGTGTTTTTGGATAATGCTATATTTTGTAGTGAAACGGGACAATATTTGGACAAAATTTGCGATTTCTCTGTGTTCACTTTCGGCGATAATTTGTGATTTTCGTTTCCCATTATTCAAAATCCATATCAGCACAGGTACGAAAAAAAAATTGAAAAAAAATTGCATCGTGTAGAGAATATCAAAATCTAGGGTCGTATTGTTTAGTTTTTTTGGTTAAAAATCATGATTTATGTCAACCTTTGAACAATCTGCGTTTGTTTTCCAAATTCAAACACGCGGATTTTGGCCTTTTTTTGGCAAATAAGTTGATAAATAGTGGCCAATTTGAACAAAAGGGAAAATACCGACTAGAACTATGACTCTGAAATACAAAAAACGAACAAGGCACATTTTTATAACATTTCTTATTTTTTTATATGGACCAAAAAAATTTTTTTATTTTTTTTCCATTTTTTTAATGCATTTTTCTCAAAAAATACGTATTTTGGGAAAATATATTTCATTTTTTTTATTTTTTTTATTTTTTTTATTTTTTTTATCATTATTCCTTTTATATATGTTGGAACAACAATTTAAAAGAAGATACGACAAAAAACAGTTCCTTTGAATCCCTGACTTAACAGCCCCCTTAATATATGCCGTATGAGTTCCATTGGCTACAATGATGTAACTTGAGTGGGAAAGAAACTGTTAGTGACCTCATGTGACCTGGTGATCTCATGTGCCTTTTGGCCCCATATTCACAAACCGTGATGGCAGACAACACTTGGACTGCAATGTTTTTGAAATCTTCGCTTCTTTTGGCTGTTTGTAAATCATGATTTAAGTAAATCATGTCAGAAGTCATTAACTCTCTGATGCTCTTGTTGGTAACATGATAAAAATTGTTCCGAACACATTGACTCGGGCAAAATAAACTTTGCGTCTATATGGGGTTTTGATCATTATTGTATCAGTACAATTTAAAATGTACTTCTTTCCAATTTCAGTCTACAATCTCCTCAACAACAGTGGAGCAGAAAGTTATCAACCTGTGTCCTGTCCTAATGACCTTCAAGCAACGGCCTTCATTGTCTGCAGTAGTGTCTTGACCATAGTAATTGTGCCTAAAATGTAGTTCTATTGTAAAATTACATAATCAAGTCTTCAGTAAAGTCTAAAATTACATTTTATAAATACCCTTAGGCTTCAACAATTACATTCATATTTTATTATCACTTAAAAATTTTACTTCACATATATCTCACATTAAAGCAGTAATTTACAGGTACCTAAATACACAAATAAAAATGATTTCAGGTACAAATAGACCCCTTCTCAATTTTTGAGAAAAGTGAATGAGAATAATTCTGTAATAATGGGGCCTACCTTCATCAGTCAATATGTAAATTTGTAGCAGTATCCTTTAATCTGCAAATATCTTGAGAAATTTAATACAATCAAAACCTTTCAGTTTGGTAAGTAATTTATAGTAGATTCAACCCATCGTGTCACCAGAGGAAAAGTTTTGGACAGCGTCGATTAGTTGGGAGAGGAGGCACAAAAAGAAAATATGTGGCCCGATTCACCTGTTTCATGAATGAACGGATAATCTGGTCTTTCATGTTGACATCATTTTTACATAGAGAGTGCAGAAACTTTTATGTTCCTTCGTATCCAAATCACGGGCGCTCAGAAGTCAGTAACATTCAACTCACCTGTTACATTGAATACCACTGAAGCAAATACGATTAGTCAGAATATTTTGAGAGTTAATGTAGCTAAAATGCGCTTACGTTGACTTGAATGCTTTCATTAAGCAGGGCATTGATTTTTCTACGCTAGCGGACTCTATGTTTCAATAGATTTTAATTTTCCACCCACGGCACATGCCCCTCATTCAATGCCCATACCTTCAGAAAAGTACTAGAGGTGACACGATGGGTTGAAGGCACTATAGTAAATGTGAAAAAAAAGGACTCACCTGATAATTAGTAACGAGATGACGGACATAGTATTTTGATTCAAATTATGGGAGTTGCGCAGAAAACGTATTCACTTGCTGTGTGCACAACTCACTACTGATGGTATGTTGATGATGTGTTTGTCAATTCTGTGAACTGGCCCACTCAGATTGGCTCAGTGCTAGATGTGACCACTAGGGAAACTAGAATTTCGCAGTACTCGGCTTTCGCGCTTGCAATATTCAAATATAAGAAAATTACAATAATTAATTAATTTACAAAATAGTATGTCACATGCGCAGTAGTCATATTTATAAAGTTTAGTGTAGGAATGGTGATTAGCTGTTGTATTATGTAAAATGATAAATGTGTTACTGCACAAGCACACAGCACCTACAAATCGTGCGTCACTTTAATTATGTTATCAGTGTTGCATTTCCCCAGCGTTCCATTCACTATTTCTGCAATAATTATGTGAAAACCAAAAAATTGATGGAAGAAGAAAACCATGCCTCTAAAAGATTCCTGCATTTCCGCCTACTGCAAAAAAAGTCTCCCAATTACCCCCTGTTAATTTGCTTAGGAAGGAGTATGAGTACGAGTGTGAGTAGGCATGTGGCATCGTGTTATTGTCGGTTTTCACTCGCTAGTGTGACGATGTTAAAATACTGCGGCGTCCTCCTAATAAGATAAGGATTTTTCCAATACGACGATATGTAAACCAAATATGGTGGTGCCCAACACTATGATAATGAAGTGCGCTTATGCTCATTATAATAATTTTGGGCACCTCGATTTTTGTTACGCCCTTTCGGGAGAATATGCGGGTCTCGGGTTGTCACAGGTTATCAGACTTTCAATTAGTCTGCACTCTGTCACATGCTTTTTTAAGAAGGGTGTCATGGCCACATTATGCAATAAAGATGAGAAAAAAGGTTCAGAAAAATATCCTGGAGATGATATTGGAATACCTCCAATCTGATGTATATTTAGATTCAATAATAGAATGCATATACAACCAAGCAGGGGGGGTCGGGACACGATTGCTCGATTTGCTTGGGGATTTTCCAAACGGTCATTGAGGGAATTCGTAGTGTATTCTCTACGGCAGCCTCGGTCCAGTGACAATAAAAAAATTAGCGTTTAAACCTTTGTCAAAAGATTTCTTAGTCATATCATGAAAATAAGAAAAAATTATTCACTTCAAAATCCGCGGGGATAGTGAATTAACCACGCTGTAAATAGTGTATTCAACATAACGGTCATGAGATTTAAATATTCGTGACCAGGCCTAGCTTTAGTCAAGTCTGTGTGTAACTTTCGAAGGCGTAGAGCGCCCTCTACCTTAAGTTTTTGAAAGGACTAGCACCCGGAAGTTGATGACGTTTTGATTTGCTGTTGACGTAGGTGGCATGTTCCTACCCCCTGCCAACAAGGGGGTATAGTGTTCGTCCCACAATGCATCTATTCCAATACAATTTTGCACTGGTTGCCAAGTGACTTATAGTTACAAAAATACTTTTAAATTGCAAGATTGGGAGGAGTTCTGTTTATTAGGTACCTTTTATCCCAGGGTGGCCGGTATTACCACCGGGGGAAAATTACGGGCGGAAAGGAAAATACCAGCTATTTACCGGTAAATACCACCAGCATATTTTGGCCCAAAACGGGAAATACTGGGAAATACCGGGAAATACTCAAAAAGTGACATTTTCAAACTTAATTTTTCTTTTAAAAGACATGAAAATAATTACACACAGATAAGCACTTTATGCAATGAAAAGCAAATAGTAAGTTAATGATAAAATGAAAACATGATCAAAGAGACATGAGGAGAAGATTTTCAAAAAGAAGCGCCCCTCAATTTTTCTCGAACCTAGGGTTTTACATATTTGGAATGGACCTGTATTAGATCTCACCTGAATTGAATAAGACGAATACGCGGTCTTTATGTAGTAAGATGATTGATTTATAGTTGCTGTCATGCACGACAAAGGTCAAAGCATGGTTGTCTATGGGAACGATTTAAGTAGCAGGCAAGTTCAAAAACAAGTTTTGCGGTTTTCTTTGCACCTGTTTGTCCAAATAAACTTCCAAAACGTTTCTCGGTAGGTGGTCACAACCGATCCAGTGAAATTTGAGAGAAATTCATATCCTAAAAAAAATCTCCTCTGTACTTTAAATGGCTTTCTTGTAAAAAAAGCTGAAATAGATTAAAAGTATATCAAAATGATAAAAATAGTAAGAAATAAGGTGAAAACGTATCATTTATGGGTATGAATAATGTGTCCACAGTTGGAAAAAGTAAACATACATGGCAAGGCAAGTTTTTTTCTGGCCAAGGATATGGTATGAGCCCTTAGATGATATTGTATGTAATAAACCCTTTTATTTCTGTTCATACCTCTTTAAAACAGCTAAGTTAAGTAAGAGGAAAATGGCCATTCATTAAAGGTACCATGGCCCGATCGCTAATAGCCCGTCCCCAGAAGCTCAGATTTTACCGGAAGTGGTCAACATTTTGGCTCAGAAGAAAGCTAATATTTGTCTCATTTACCCTGTGAATCTTAGAGCAAAAGGCTGTTTGGTTGGAAGTTATAGCGAAAATGTGCCCCATTTTTGGTCGACCAATATATTTTTTTTTTTTTATTTTACACAGTACTCTCATGGGGCTTGACAAACATCACATTTTAGCTTCGCATGAAAAACTGTTTGAACATCGGCGCGAACTTTATAGATGGGGTGTTGGAATGAGGGCCATCTATAAGATGAGAAAAATTCTATCCTTAAAATCGGGTCATCCTCCTTTTAACTTCTAATTCATTCTATTATTGCCAAAATAATGGGCAGTAAAGGCTGACCAATCAGAAGCTGCATTGAAAAATGGACAGTAGCGGTAATAGAATGTTGTTTTTCAAGGTTCTGTGTGTTTTTTACTTACACTGTAGTTTTAAAGTAGTTTTAAATGCAATCCTTTAATCGTTCAATTGGTTTTTAAGAATTAGTTTGTTTGAATCAGAATTTCCCTTGAAGTGTAAATTAGAATGCCAAAACCAGAGAGTGTTTTGAGTTCAATCCCACAATGCACCAGTTTGGGAAAAATTTACCTCAATAGGGTCATGTTGATCCCATAAAAAATGTATCTTAACACATAAAAAACCCCTGACCTTAACGCATCCACTTTTAGCCCACAAAGCATTAGTACTTAGGGATTTTTTGCATGATTATGGAAATGGTTCTTGTGGTTTCCTATACTTTTGGACCACGTTTATCCCTAAGTACTAATGGGGTTTAGTACAGTAAACAGTATTGGCACATTGCTATGCATCCTGGGATTGATTCAAAACACCCTGAATCAACATGCCCGGTGAATCTTGTGGTGTATTTAAGGTATTTAACAGAGTAATAATGGATCTTTGTGAAAATAATTTTGAAGTATGGCGATTAATTCTCATAGTTAAGGATGGATACACCAGTTTAGGCGACAGTGACCTTAAAGAATTTTGGTGCAATTAGAGTGAAAAAAAAATTGCTGATCTGAATAGCCAATAACAGCACATTTTCAAGAGGCACCCAATTTTCAAAATGTGAGATTCTTGCAAGTCGTGTTGTAATGTATAGTAAACTAACTGCGGAGTAGCAATTGCTAAAAAATGTGTATTAGGCATAAAAGAAGCGATTTTTAATATAATTGGGATTCCTGATTGTAGTTTTTAAGGCGGAGCTAAAAACAACAATTTGATTGTCGGCATGTGAAATAGTGTATCTCATGAAATGACTCTAGCTTGACTTTCCTGAACCTACGGAGAACTAATGGATGAATGACCCCCGTATATGGCATAATTTTCACGGCTATTTCGTATTGGAAGGACATTTCCAGCAGGCATTGAACTATTATAGGAAGATCCGATATGTGATTAGTGTAATCGCAAAATCCCTTCGTTTGCGACATGTAGAAGAGGTTTGAACTCTACCATTCACAGGTAATTGTTAACTAGTCAATTACCAATGCAACGTGCAAAAATCTCAAAAATATCTGGAAATTGGGGGTGCTCTTACAAAAAAATGTGCAGTTAATGCTTTAATAAATTCTCAGTGGAATGTGGCCATTTCTTTACAAGTATACTGATGTTCTTATTTTTCTAGAGTAGCAAGCCATATCCTAATGCTTTGCTGCTCCCCCTGGCCGTGCCATTGAGGCAGAAGAGTATCTCAGTTACGTTGGCCATCTTGGCCTGCAGTGCCTATGGTATCACGCACCTCTAGGAGACAATGTCCTAGCTCTGGAACATGCCAAACTACTTCTCTCCCAACCCAAAGCATTGGGTCATTACAGGTAGCAGGCTGGGAAAATGCCAACTTTACTGGGAACACAATCAAAATTTTCTTCCACGTTGCAAAAAAATTTTCCCTCAAATTTTATGTTATTCTTTAGTTAAAGACAACAATTTCCTCCAAATTAGTAAGATTCCTGGGACCAGTATAAAAAAAGGGACTGGAAACGAAACACTGTGTATTGCCACATGCGTGTCTTTGTGTGCTGACATTTGTGATGCGATCTGGGAAAAACCCGCGATGGTGGAATTTATATTTGAGTTTTACTCTCACTGCAGAGTTGAAATATTAAGTGGGGGAGGGTGCATTTTGTGTGTTCTAGTTTATGTGTGTGAATTATTTGAGTGACCAGTTAAGCAATGCGGTGGTGGATGGGGTATTTCGAGAGAAAGTATAGTAAAACATAATTTTACCGATTCTTGATTTGGCGCTTTAAATGAAAGAAAGCTTAACAAAAAACACACTTCAAGGCCATTAAAAAGAGTCATAGTCAAACATGGACAAAGAGCTCATGAAAATTATACTAGCTTTACTGTATGGTCAGGCAGATTAAGATTGTTAAGATTAGGGATCCTTAATCTTAAATCGTTATTTCACAACATATAGAACAATTCCAGTTCAACTACTTTGAGGAAGTATTAGTGTGGTTTGGTGTGTCCCATATGATTTTCATGCTAAAAATTGATTTTGTTGCTCTATTTGGGTTTCAATAGGGGCCTAGACTGTCAGAAAATGATGAAGTTCAAATTTTCGGACTGCTGTCCCCTTATTCAAGAGGGAAATTAGTACAGGGATAATTTTAAATCGAGTCAAATTGTGTTTAATGTACACTAAATGTTCGTTATCCTTATAAAAATAAAAAGTATATATTGCCTAGGCCCGATGAAACTTCGGCGTTGAAGCCATGTGAAATTGGTTCCACTGATCAGCTATAAATCCTTCATTCCTTGAAAACGTATGCACTTATTCGCAATGTTGTTAGTTAGGAATGAGGGCCGCGATCGGGCTACAAAAGAATATCAAACATAATTATGAGGCATTCTATATAGCGTGGGCCGTGGCTCCAAGAATTCTCCCGATTGGCTTCTTTTAACCAGGGCGGTTGCATTGCAAAGCACAGAAAGAAACAGTCAACAATTTCGACAAGGGTTGAATATATGACATAATGGAACATGCCACAAGTTATTACAACCGAGCAAGTCAACTATGGTAGAGGTATAGGGTTAAACATTTTTAGGATGTGCCCTAAAAAATGTCCGCTTATGATAAAAATGTTTGAAAGGATGGATTTAGAAGCTGAAATAAGTTTGAAATATTACTTGCCAAACTGTAAACGATCAAAGGCCAAAGAGAGAAAAACTGGATACTGAACGATGCAGTAACTCCCATGAAGCTAAGCTTCACTCATACTTCGGATTTTGACGGGGAAAGTAGCCAACGAATAGCATCAGAATGGTTTATTTGCATACACCTTATCCTTCCCATGTGCATGTGGAGAATTTTTGCAGCTTCTACACATGTAAATACAAATGTCCAATGATTCAACCACCATGGCTATTTCAAATATTCTGATGTCACGCAACATCATTTAATGAGCAACCCTCAATCGATACGGGCGGCCGAAATGTTCCCACACAGTTTGTAAAGGTTAGGTTCCAACCTTTAAAGTGCTATAGCCACATAATAGTTCAAGGTCACTCTTCACGGTAAATACTCTGATGTTGTGAAAGTGGTTGTACAAATGATTCCTCTTATCATACGAAAATAGAAAATGCATTTTAACGATTTTTTGGTGATTCCACTATTGCGACATCCAGGGAAAGTTTTGGTGACCCCATAGACAGACCCTTGCTCCATTTTGCTATAATTAGCCAACCACATGTCACACAGTTAAAATAATACAATTTTGGTTCCTGTGAGACAATACAACAACTTGTCACCAGTTCAAAAAAATCTGGAGCATTGGGTAAAGTTTACCCCAGGATGACCTTGAACCATTATGGGGCTTATAGCCGCTTTTCTAATCCTTCTATAAAGAGACAAACCTGTAAATGCCCACTAAAAAACACAAGATGACTCAATTTCAAATTTTCCCTTTTAGTCTGAAAATTTGAACCCATTACTTTTCTGACAAGTCTGGTCCCTATTGATGCCAAAACGCAATATAAAATACATTTTAGCACTAAAATTCTATGTGAATTGTTTCATTAAACCACACTAATTATGTTCATTTAAAACAATTTATACACATTAAAGATTACTGGGTCATGTGATGGTTGTTAAAAATTAATGGCATCAATCTATCTTGGACTGAGTCTCTATGTTTGTCTCGCCGAACATTTGTTCGGCAAGAGACTTAGTAAATCAAGTTTCTGTTGTCTGTCTGTCTGTCCGTCCTGTCGTCTGTCGGTCCGTCGGTGTGACTGACGTCCGTGTTCATGGGTTGTGTCGATTTTTCTGGGAGTGCCGTAAGGGCTATGATGTGGTAACTGGGGAACGAAGCGGGGGTCCACAAGTTCTCGACCTGATTTGTTTTTGGGCCGTTAACACTATGCTAAATGAAGGTATTCTAATTTGCAGAATGGGAACGAAAAATTTTCCCGCCAAGGCTTGTGTACAGTTTTCTGGAGTTCGTAAGGTCTGGGATGTAACTTGGTGGAAGGGAGCGGGGCTGGGAGGTTCCGAAATGAATAGATTTCGGGCGTATTTCGGACAATTAAGTTATTAATGAGCTAATAATATGCAAACTCAGCGTAATTGCTTAGAATTTGAAACGGTGACCCATTGTATACGGAAAATTTCTTCACTGCATGAAAAGCCTATCATGGTGCGCATCTTTTTGCAATTAAAGGTGTGATACATGCGGCTTAGGTAGCAAATGAGCTAATTAAATATGGTTAATTGCTGTATCTCTGAACCCGTACATCGGATAGGCAAAATTCCTCGATGCAGGAGAAGAATACTATGCCATGCATTCTATTGGGGAATCATAATGGGTCAAAGTGCATGGTGGGCCGATTTTATTTTTAAATTTTAAAGGGGGAATTTTTTGATACAATTTGAGCTAATTAAAAATATGCAAGCCTGTTCACTGAAATGTACATTGGATAATGCAAAATTCCTTCGCCGCTACATGGAGACTTAATGCTGTACACTTTGAGAATCACAAATTGCGGTTGTCAAAGTGCAAGTGGGTCAATTCAAAGGGGCATTGCTTGATGCAATTGATCTAATTAAATTGCGTAAGTGATGTACGCTTAAATGCGTACATTGGAATGCAAAAATTCCTTCGCTACATGGACTTCATATGGTACATCTTTTGTGTGCATCCATTAATGTGGTCAAACTGCATTTGTGGGCCACTTAAAGGGGCCATTCTTTGATTATTTTAAAAATGCACTAATGCTAAAAATGCTTGGTCCATTTCAAACAAATTTCTCAGGTGTCAATGGTCAGTGTGAAATACCTTCAAAAAGAATTTGATCAAGAGTTACTTGCAATAAATTAGGTCAGATTGTGTTTAGTTGGCAGGAGATGGCTTTGTATGATTGGTGGTGTACAAAACAGGTGTACCAAAACAAAGACTTACAAAAGGGGGGGAGTCACCCACAACAAAGGGCTATGAACATCAATATGGCTAGATCAGTGCCCAATGTTATTGAATAGTTTTCTAGTTCTGGTCAGTCTTTTTGGGTTTGCCAGTCTGTTTACATTTCTTGGAAAATGGAAAATACGCAAAATGTGCATTTCTAGGCTTTCTGGACCCCGTTAGGGGACTCAAATTTAAAAACAATAAAAAAAATAAAAAAAATAGTGTTGCCAAATTGAATAAATTCATATTTTTACTAAATTTAGTGAATTTTAAGGGATTTGCAGACTTCTCAGATTAATATCTTACTACATGGAAAATGTTGTGACCCCTGGGGTGGTGTCAAAGAAAAGAGCAGGAATAAAGATACTATAAATGCAAACCCGGGGGGCTACCAACCATCTCGTTGTTATGATTATGTTGGGGAAATTTCAGATTAATATCTCCCAACGGACGATGTGTTGACCTTATATGGTGGTATGAAATGAAAAGAGTGAGCGAAGACTTACTATAAATGCAAAACACGGGGGTGCTACTCGTAAAAGTCTCTTACTTGTGCTCATGTGGGGGACATTTCAAGATTAATACTCCCAAACGGAAGAGGTTATGACCTCTATGGTGGTATCAATGAAAGAGTGAGAAGTAGAGAATACATAAATGCAAAAACCCAGGGGTGCTACTCCTAAACGGCTCTTCACTGTGCTCATGTGGGGACATTTCAAGATTTATATCTCCACAACGGAAAATGTTGTGACCCGAGGGTGGTCTTGGTGTCAAATGAAAAGGTGAGAGGTATAGAATACTATCAAATGCAAACCCGGGGGTGGTGCTGCTACTCCGAAACATCTTAGTTATGTCTTGTTGAGGACTGCAGGGATTACTATTCAAAATGGAAAATGTGGACCCCTGGGGTGGTGTTCAAATGAAAGAGCGGAAGTAAAGAATAATGCAAACCAGGGTGGCTACTCCTAAACATATCTGACTTATGTTCGGGGGGAGGGGTCAAAACTTGCAAGATTCATATCTGCACCAATGGAAAGTTGGGACCCCTAGGGTGGTTGTCAACGAAATAGTGGGAAGTAAAAAAACTAGTTAAGAACTGGGAGTAGTTATCTATTGAAAACTTTTTTGGGGACACCTGGGACTCGCACCAGTTTGCACTCTGGGGTGCTTTTTGTCTACAGTTAAGCGCCGAAAGACGAAAGAAGCCGAGACTTCTGTGGTTCGAGAACCGCCGTGTTTTATAGCTTAGCAGATACATCTATAGAGCTATGGTAATGCGTATGCATTGATCTATATAATCTGTCTATCAGTAAACACTTGGCACCTGGATATAGGGAGGGGGTATTCAATACAAAAGGGTTTGCAGGGTGCTAATGAATTTGACTTTACTGGGTCATCAGTGGTCATTAAGGTCATTGTTGAAAAAATGCTCAAAATGCAATTTTGGCTGCAGAAATTTGATTCATTTTCACCCACCTAAATTTGCTTGATGGTTATTCATGTGGAGTGGTTCATACAGGTGTAAAGGGTAATAGGTCAAATTCATTTGGGTCAGCTGAGTCCATGGCTGAAAAATGCTTAAATGCTCTTGTATAAGAAGGATGGCTCTTTACTGTAGTTGATGAGAATGATCCTTTAACACTGAGCCTTGGGGTGTCTGAATTCACAAAACCTCATATCAATTTGAATAATTGTTGAATGTTACAAAATGCTTTTTCCTGTGGAGAAATGACGTTTCACATCGGTATGTAATAACATAATCAATCTCAGGTCAAAGGTCATGGAAAGGTCGAGTTAGTGATATGATGTGAAATTTTAAAGTACTGCTAAGCTAGTGCACCAAGTTCAAAGGTCAAGTAAGACTGTCCTGTGATCATGAGAACATCTTGATTTTGTGTTTCTCAGCTGGTACACAGCAAAAACCACCATCGCACTACTGTAGTATATTAAATCCGAAGTTTTAAATCCGGTTTGTTCCCTTAACGAGGGTGGCCGGATTCACTTCAATACTCTCAGCAACTGCCTTACTCCGTCCTTCTACTTCATCCGATTCGTGCAAATCCTCTCTCCTAGCCCAAACCCTCCTACTCTCCTTCTGCCACTTGCTTCTTCCAAGCATCTTGGACGTCCTCTATCCCCAAATCTCCCACCTCAACTCAAAAGCCGCCCTTAAAATATGCCCGTCACCCTTCCTCAGCATGTGTCCATACCAACGTACACTATACGCCTTCGCCAACGGTCCCCTCTCTTCACAAACCCAACATCTGCATCAAGTCCCTCATGTTATTTTTGATTTATAGCAATTTTGGCTCTTAATTTGCCAGATTTCTTGGTCATCTGTATGCTGCTGAGGCTCTTAGTAACATGGATCAACATCTTTGATGCCATTCAGCACTTTCTCCTGACACAGTTATGGATGTCTCTGTACTTCCTCCTCAAGAGCCTTAGGTCAGGGTGAGTTATTACAGTTACAGAAAAATGTTTACTGTCAGAATTTTTTAAAAAATGTGTCTTTCTGAATGCATAATAGTTGGAATGTATGGCATGTGTGGTATGTTATTACAAAGTTCCACAGAATGGAGACTATAAAATGAGCTCCGTCTGTCTGTGTGTCTATGTGTCTGTGAGAACCTGTTAACCCTGGAATGTTAATGTAGATAAAAATGTTCACCCTGGAACATTTGGCCATATCTTTGTTCTAGATGAGCTAGGGGTAGTCAAATTTACGTATCTTGTAGTAGGGGAAAGGTCCTACTAACCATGTAATTCAATCCCCCCGGGTCCTCCCCTGGGTCTGCCAAGGGTAGGGAAAAAGATGATTAATATGCACAAAGAGTCAACATTTGCCCCATATCTTTGTTTTTAGATGACTAAGTAGTCAAATTTGTGATATATTTTAAAGGGCGCAATCCCCTACTAACCATGTAATTCATTCCCCGGGTCCCCCTTTGGTCTGTCATGGGGTAGGGAAATATGAACAAGGTCCATTATTGCACAAAAAATACAACATTTGGCCGTATCTCTCTTGTTTCTAGAATGAGTAAGAGTCAGTCAAAATTTTGCTATATGTAGAAGGACCCAATCTGCTACTAACCCCCCCCCCCCCCCCGGAGTCCTCCCCTGGGTCTGTCGGGGTGGGAATGTCCAAAAAGTCCACATTTTACAAGGCAAGTCCACATTTGGCCATCTTGTGGGTGCTGCCATTTTTTGTTGAGTTATGATGAGTTCATCAATAAGTTATGTTTTTTAGAGTTATTTTGGTGAGTTAAGATGAATTATCGAAGGTTGTTTTGATGTTGTTTTGTCAATTTCTGGATTGAGTTCCGACGATTTGCTTTTGTGAGTTATGGATATTTAGGCAAAAAATGGTGACAAACTTATTTTTGGTGGATGGCAGAAACATTGCATGTTATCTGGTGGGGAGTCTTAGTGTCCCAAGTTTTAAGGGAGTAATTGGCCGAATTAATGGGCATGTCTGTGTAGTTTAACTTTTCACTTCTTAGTGTTCGCGACATTTGGCGGGGAGAGTAAATACAAGTTCACCTTGTTGTCTGTTTATGCGTGTGCATGCGTGCACACCTGTGTATACAAAGGTATGTCTTGGTTTTGTATTGCAAGTTATGCCAGTCAGAAAAGCTTCAATTAGGCCCAAGTTCCCGTCGAACATTTCTGAATGCTGTGTTGATACAAATCACATACAGGGCGTCTCAGAAAGAATTACACCCCTAACTATCAGTGACCATAACTTCAAAAGTGAGATCCATTTAGAAAAATTTTAAAAGAATCTTAAACCGCAACAAGTTATTTTTCAATAGATTTTTAATGTAACAGCATCTTTCAGTTCAGTAGTTTTTGAAGAAATAGCGATTATGTAATAGCATGTCATGGACACTTCCTTCCCAGTTTTGTAATACAGTGATTCAGATAGAAATAACAAGTACTTCTCTTTCATTTTCTTTTTCCTTTGTTTTTTAAACAAAATAGATAATAATATTTTGCACAAGATTCAACATAAATATTGCATATACATTACAAAGTTTGATAGTCAACTCAAGGTTTCAGTGCATTTATAAATATAATAACTGGTTTCAACCACTAATGTTCCCCTTTTTCTGTTTTGCTACGAATTGATTCAGATGTGGAAGATTTTCTGTTTTGATAAATGGATTCAAGATTTGTATATCCAGCATAACAAACAATACAAATGTATTTGTGGCAGATTGTTACGTCTGCATCTTTGTCTGGATTAGACTTCTGATGACTGTCCATTTCTGGTTAAAGTTCCGGCGTCGGTTCTCTGCCTTCCGCGACTCTTGTTCAAATTTGACTTGTACTTCGTTTTCACGGTACTTCTTAACATTGTTCAAGAGTGTCTTTTGCAAGAGGATGTTCTGTGGTCTGAATATAAAATTCCCAGCCTGACCGAGTAATGCTATGACCAGTTTCGGTATATCTTAAGACGCACATACACACAGGGCCGTCCCCAGAGAGGGTGTGTGACGGGTGTGATACCCCACCGGCCCCATTGTTCTGTTTACTTCCTCCTCAAGAGCCAGATCAAGGGTGAGTTAAAATTAGCAGAGAAAAATGTTTTTTAAATATGTACATGTTTTTTAATTTTTTAGGTTTTTTCTTTTTTTAAAATTTTTCTTTTTGGACTTTTTTTGGAATTTGTGTATGTTATTACAATGAGTTCGGAAGGGGACGATTAAAATGAGATCGGCGTTCTGTGTGTGTCTATGTCTGTGAGAAAAATGTTAACCCTGAAGGTATGTGAGAAAAATGTTAACCCTGGAACATGTGGCCATATCTTGTTACAGATGAGTAGGGTGTAGTCAAAGTTCGGTATCTTGTAGGAGGGGAAACAAGGTCCCTACTAACCATGTAATTCAATCCCCATGGGTCCTCCTCCCCGGGTCGTAGGGAAAAAGCAGATTAAGATTGCCACCAAAAAAGTCAACATTTGCCATATCTTTTGTTTTTAGATGAGCAAGAGTAGTCAAATTTGGATATATTATAGAAGGGCCACAATCCCCCTACTAACCATTGTAATTCATTCCCGGGTCCTCCCTTTGGTGTCAGGGGGTAGGGAATTGAAAAAGGTCATTATTGCCACAAAAAATACAAAATTTGGCCGTATCTGTGTTTCTAGATGAGCTAGTAGAGTAGCAAATTTGGATCCTATTGAGAGAGGAAGCCGCAACACAAATCTGCTTACTAACCCCCCTCCCACCCACCCCCCCGGAGTCCTCCCCTGGGTCTGGTCAGGGGGTGGGGAAATTAAAAAAGTCAACCTTTTACAAGCAAGGTCAACAGTTGGCCATCTTGGTGGGTGGTGACATTTTTGTTGAGTTATGATGAGTTCATCAATAAGGTATGTTTGTAGAGTATGTTGGTGGTATAGATTATGTAATCATCAAAGAGTTTGTTTTGAAAGTTATTTGCGAAGTTAGATGAGTTCATTGATGATTTGCTTTTGTGAGTTATGGATAATTTAGGCAAAAAAATGGTTGACAACTTTTTGGGTGGATGAAGAAGAATTGACTGTTATCTAGGTGGGGTAGTCTAGTGTCCAGCGTTTAAGGAATATTGGACGAAATTAAGTGGGCATGGCTCCTGGTGTAGTTTAAACTTTTCACTTATTAGTGATCGCGACATTAGGCGGGGAGAGTTAAAATACCAAGTTCGCCTTGTTGTCGGGTACTTCGGTGTGCATGCGTTGCATGCACACCTGTGTATACAATATTTGTAGTCTGTGTTGTAGTGGCAAGTATGCCAGCAGAAAAAGCTTTCAAGTAGGCACACTGTACCTAGTAGACATGCTGTGAATGCGGTTTGATCCAATCAGCATACAGGGTGTCTCAGAAGAATTACACCCTAACTAATGGTGACCATAACTTCAAAAAGTGAGTCTCACATTGACGGAAAGTTAAAAAGAATCTTAAACCACAATTATTTTCAATATTTAATGTAAACGCACGCGATTCGGTTCAGTAGTTTTGAAGAAATAAGCGATTATGTAATACATGTCAAGACACTTCCTTCCCAGTTTGTAATAAAGTGATTTTCAGTACAGATAATATCAAATACTTACTTTCATTTTCTTTTTCATTTTCTTTAAAAACCAAAAATCGAATAATATATTTGCCACAAGGTTCAACATAATATGGCATATACATATAAAAAGTTTGATATCAACTAGGTTGTGCATTTATAAAAGTCTAAGACTGGTTTCAATCACTAAATGTTCACCTTTTTCTATTTGTTCTAAGAATGATCAGAGCGTGTAGATTTTCCGTTTTGATCTAAAATGCATTCAAGATTGTATATCCAGCATACAAAAAACAAAATACAAAGTATTGTGGCAGATTTTACGTCTGCATCTTTGTCTTGTTTAGACGTCTGATGAATGCAATGTGCTGTAAAGTTCGGGCGGTTCTCCGCCTTCCGCGACTCGCCTGTTCCAAATTTTGACTGTACTCGTTTTCACGGTACTTCTTAAAAAATTGTTCAAGTTCTTTTGCAAGGAGATTTCGTGGAATCTTAATATAAATTCCCGCCTGACCAGCGTCATGCTAGAACCCATTTTCGGCATATCGAGACCACAACGCAGGGCCGCCCCCAGAGGGGGGTGTGTGACCCCCCACCCCCCCCCCATTTTCAAAATTCTGTGGCAAAATCTTGAACTTGTCGCGATATGGTATAATGTCAGTCACAAGTGATTGTGGGCGGAATTATCGGCGGGATTGATGGGCGGATTATCGGCGGTCCTCCCCCTCCCTTCCCTAAGAATTTCAACCGAGTGAAAAAACAAATGGTTGTACCTGGCGAGGGAAGCGAGCCTGAAAATTTGATAATTATGAATCCCGGCCCATTATTTTGTCGGCAACACAGACTCAACACCCCCCCATTAAAATGGTCTGGGGACGCCCTATACAAATGCCTTTCTAGGCGACAAATGTTGACCAAACATCTTGTCTCGTGCCAGTCCTTCATATAACACAGAGTATCGAAAAAAAATTTGAATTTGTACTCAATCTGCCTTTATCATTTTAAATGTAGAATCCACCCTCTTATTGGATAAGATGGTCTAATTTGAATAAAAACTATTGTGAATCCTTCTTGTTCGTTTATCCACCTGTTAAAGTAAATGATTAAACTTCTATGCCATTCTTGCAGTTCCACCCCTAATTCAACTTCATATTTCACTTTTCTACAGATTTTTATTGGTGTGTTTTTCCTAATAAAGATGATCATTCTTTCTGTTATTTACCATGTTTTTTTTTTCTTGTTGGATTTTTGTTATAATTTTCACGGTATTGTTTATTACTATAACGAAACGAAATGGCATTGACTCACAAAATATTAACAAGGCCGGTTCTTTGGGGAAATCACAGAAACAGCTTGAACAGATAACACACGTAATCAGCGGTAGTTAACATCAATCTGCAATATTGTGAGCAAACTTGGAAGGAAGCCATCCATTGACATGTATACATATGCGTATTTCTCAACTACTGAACTGGAATCGATGATGTTACATGCAAACACAATGTTAAAGAATAATTGTGGTTGTACAATTTTGTTAAATTTTCTCAAATGTGATACTTACTTTTGACTTATTGTCGCCTATAGTTAGGGTGTAATTCTGTCTGAGACACCCCTGTATACTCATTGTAAACTAGAAGTAAAAAGTAATCAATAAACTCCTTCAACCAATCTCACAAGGAATGCCTGGTATTTGTCGACGTAATGACCATTATTTTTGTGTATCACAGTGGTAAAAGAGTTTTTGTTTGTTCTCACATCACGCACTGTGGTGGTCTTCAACGTGCGCTATTTAGAAGACCGCCCTAAAAGATTTAAAGCGCATTTTGTAGTAAGAACACGATGTGCCTGTTCAGCGCAATCTATTAATTTACTTTGTACTTCTAAGTTTTAATAAAGTATAGTGACAACCTTGTGACATTATGACTTGTAATCAACAGTGTAACTTAGCAATTTTTCTTTCTTCTACTTTTAACATGCAATATATGACTTCATGCAACATAATGTTTGAATTAAAGGTTGCTTGTTCCGATTGTTTGTCTATCGGGTTTTATACTTGATACGAGGAGCCTGACACTTGTACACACTGACCATCAGTACTACTGTGTGTTTTTGTCCGTTAAAACGGTAGTTTTTTTATCTGTATCTGAGAAGAAATGGATTTGAACCGCGAAACTTTCAGGACAACAATGAGGAAAATACGACGTGCCTTTCATCCGGTACCAAAATTGATACTACTTCCTGTTAAATCAAGGGGGGTCCCAAGACGATCGGATCAAGCACCTTTAAGATCAAAAACACAACAAAAACCCCCCACCAAAAAACCAAAAAAAATCAGTAGAGTGGATTCATCTGGTGCTGTGATAATGTTGTGCATGTGTTTAGACTGTTTGGTATCTTCCAATCTTTTGTATTTTATCAATCATCACTGGATGAAAACAAAGTACGCATTGATGACCGAGCATTGTTTTGTTGAATACAATGGCACATACCGAAACCGGGAAGATACTGAATACACAAACGGCAAGTACTATATGCGCATTCATTGACAAAATCAATGGTAGATTTATTATCCTCAGATTGACTTTCTCAAAGTGATCATTTATGAATGTAGCTTGGGTATTGCATAGAGTTTACTGTCAGGATTAATGTTACAATTATATTAACAATTTACAACTATTTATTTAATGCCTGACTCCACCTTTAGTACCACCATATAATTGAGAGCATTCTGACTTAACTCAACCAGTCAATAGAATGAACTTCTTTGACGATGGTCAGCAGGGGGCAACCCAAGATGGCGGTCTGACATGCAAGCTAAGGTTAGCATACAACACCAGTATTACCCATCCTCGATACAGACAGCTAAGCTACCATGCTATTCAACCTAGCCAGTGCTCATGCATTACGTAGTGAATGGTATAAAGCAAGGAATGTCTACATCAGGGTCAGTTGAATAAATTAGAGGGGTTCCTCATGGATCTTCAGAATAAACACTTATTTTGCCCGAGGGCAGGCTGGCACTGGGATGGTCGGCAAAGGCGACTCCGCCGGCCCGGCCTCGACCCAAATTAAAGACACTATCCATGATTTGAAAAATATTGAAATTTTTGCAGGATAGCTTCAAAGTGAATGAGAAGTCTGTAGAATTCGCATAAGTTTACCTTTTCCAGCTGTGAATTGAAGAAAAGGAAGAAAAAAACGGTAAAGTGTTTCAAGATAACGATTCCCATTCCAATTACGTATTGTGTAGTGTCCGTCCGGACAGTAACTACTAAAATCTCCGATTCCGTCCTTATTAGGTTGCTTCTGGTCTAACATTTGCAGGGTATGTAAAGGATACCTGTACTTGTCTACATGCTGAAACTGATTTTTTGAATGATTTTTGCGATTTGCTGATTTAGCAAATCACGCTGTGTCTTTAAGCATTTACTCTGAAAATTCATGAGTGAACCTCCGTTCAACACATCATATTTTCATGTTTTGGTACCTAATCCCTCCAAAATAAAGCTGAAAAGTCCACTCTTTTCATGCACAGGCTTGTCATCTTCTTCACACTTGAGAATGGGATGTTTCCATTACCAAATAGGGGGTGTGCTTTGTATGTGCATTAAAACATACAAATATTTGAAAGCGTGTGTTGTGTTTTATTTTCAACACATATTCTGAAAAAGTTTTTGATTAAAGGAGTAGCAGCAATTTGCTAATCCAAACACAAAAAATCCAAATTCAATATTTTTATATTTTGTTTTTACTGGCATGATAGCAACATAAACCTACGTTTCTGCTTGAAATATCCGTGTATTTAAGAAGGCAGTACTTTTTATTTGATTCTGTAATTTTTATAACGTGCAATATCAAAGTTCCGATTAAGATCACAACAAAAAAAAAAAGCCTTTCTCCGTGAATCCACAGACTTCGCGTATAGTGTGCAACATGATCATAACAGTTTGACCTCAAACCAGACATTATTGATCTGTGTTAATTCTGTACGGTGCAATACGTGGTGCAAACCCAACCCGCAGCGGTTTAATGCAGATTTTGATGCCATCAGTCTGTAGTCTATTTGCGGAGAACGGTATGACAAATTTCCTCAAATACTTTGTTTTCACTATTTGGGTATTTTGTTTCTGCATTTCAAGCATTTATACATATTTTATCCCTGATTTATAAGTTTTAAAAAAATGCATTCAACATTTTTTCGATTCTCTCGCTTATCGCTGCTAATACAATAGGGCTTTAAATTTAATATATTTGATACAATAATAGCCATAGCAGCCATGCTCACATGCCCAACTATTTCTATTCTACATGACGACTACTACCCAATAAGTGATCCGAAATCAATTACTGGCAGGGCCAATCCGTACTAACCCGAGTATGGTCCACCCTTTTTTAAGCTGAAATACCTTGAAATTGGGTGGATAATGCCCGAATCTTGCCCGAAGCCGGAGTTGAAACTGTCCTTTTGGCCTCTCGCCACATCACTGTACCGGCCACTTCATGACTTACCGAATTTTGAAGATCAAATGTTGAAAAAATGCTTTTTTTCGATAGTACGTATTTTCCACCCTCTTTCTGAGTAGATTTCATCGTTTTGTCATGTAAACTACCATGACTATAATGTAATCTTTTAGTGCATTTTTTTTTACAAACCCCGGCAAAAAACAACAAAATTAGTCGCGAAAACATGACACAATTTGCCATCATTGTTTTGGCGGCGGCCATATTTGGGTTGCTGCCAAATGCCCTCTGACCCCTACCCACGGCCCTGTTCAAAATTAATTCTTTTTCTGTTCATAAAACAATCCACCAAACAACTATTTTTATGAATGAATTTATGAAACTGAATATTTTTTATGACATGTTATTATTTTTTATCTGAAATATGGAAAAAGAGTGAAAAAAAATATTGTAGAATCACGTCTGAGTAAAGTAGAAAGCTGAGAGGTTGACTTCCGAAACATGGTTTTTCTGCTGTGTTCTATACTCTTAAATGTATGTTTTTTCACAAACTTAATGGTTCCAGACGTCATTATAAACATTCTTGAGATGGATTATAAGAATTAAATATGAATTTCGTATTCAGTGTATTGGAAAATGCATATCATTGGAATTCAGGCTAAAGGTTTGTTGTTTGAAGAAGTTAGGTTTCCGTTCCGATTTTGCAGTCGTGTAGGCCAATTTTTTGGCATGGGATAATAACGGATCTTTATAATTTTCTGGAAATTTTCCTCACACTTATGGGTGGGATTATAATCGACCATGGGACTATACTCGGTCAGTACGGTAGTGTTTAGGACCAGCTCTTAAAGGCACTATCAGTGATTTGCTAAATAGAAAACCGAAACATATCACCAATCGTTTTTTTGCATGTCTGTAACAAGTACAGGTATCCTAACATACCCTTCAAATGAAAAGAACCAGAGGCACAATAAGGACAAATCGGATATTTTAGTCATCCGACAGATACTTATAACAACCGTAATTGATGGATATTTATATCTTTGGACACTACGTTTCTTTTTCGTGTAATTTTCAGTTGGAAAAGTAACTTATGGGAATTCTACCGACTTATCCTACACTTTTAAAGCATATTCCTTCAAGTTGAATAGTTTTACTCTTTTTGGTGAATCAGTGATAGTGTCTTTACCAATTCCCACCCGGAAATCTGATGAATGTGTGATATTGTGTATTCCGATAATAAATGTGTCATCGGTTCCACAAGCATAAGAATATAGGGTGGGGGGCTAATGTGCCAAACCAAAAATGCCAGTTCCATTCCGTTTTAGATTTTATGCCCCCCTCTCCCAGTCTTTCACACATTTAATTTCTATCCGGCCATTGTCGCCTCAAAGTGCCTCGCGACATGACAGGGCTACCTGACAGATTATTTCTCAGCCTATTTAGTATAGTACAAACATTTAAGAAAATGTTTAACCCACAATGAAATTCATTATATTTGTACAGGATTATAGGTAGTATAAATGTCCAAACAGTTGTCTTTTTTTTGTTTGCTCTTCCACAGTCATTGTATGGGCTTGGTGGTGGGTGCAGGATTTGTTCAGCATCCGGGGCCCCGCGTGTATCCATGAACGGACGCTCCTAACATGGCCCGCTATTTGAGGCTGGGGTGGATTGGGACCAGTCCGGGGGTTTTTACACCCTACTCTTATTTCTTTTGTTTTTTGACACTGACTGCGATGTACATATACAGTTGTGACTCTCTGTACAAGGACCACGGCTGAACGTCCCCTCCGAAGGGACGGGATGTGCTCTTTCATGATTCCTTTGCCAATTCCAAGGGAACCATGGAAGTGAGAGCGGTGTAATTCGGTATTAATCAATAGCTTGTTCAGATCAAATACAGAATTGTAGTACCCGAATAATCCAGCATTAGTGCAGACCCCCCCGGGGTTCGAACCCGGGAATTTTGATGGTAAATTTGCGCCAGAGGCAAGCACCCTAAACGCTAGACCACGCTCTCTCCCAATTCCGTTGTCAAAACTGTGTCACTGTGATAGTGTTTATTATGGTTGGTCAAGAGACTTAGACTTCCAAAAAAAACAGCTGTGATTAAGGCAAGCAAAATCCATTTAATGGGCTTAGAGTTATTTTGATAACACCTAGTAAGGCATAAAAATGCATTTTAAAAAGGTTAACCAAACGTTAACATACACACATACATAGCATGCTGGACATACATTATTTTATCTGTATATGCCTGTGCAATTCTGCAAGCGACACCAGAAATGTGTTATTAGTCAGATTTACTCCACTATAATGGCAGCTGTTTTTTAACCTTTTTACGCATGGTAGAGTTCCATGTAGCGCTATAGCACATCCATAAGTCGGTGGTTTTTGAGGTGGCTTCCCCACTGCACTGCAATTTGGGAAAGGCTGGTGCAAGAAGGAGATTTCAAGTATCCATTTTTCTGTGATAGTATTGATTTCATATAGATTAGATGTACATAGATCCCTCCTACCTTTTATTTGGTTTCAGAATAACTTAAAAGGAAAACACAACAGGCGATTTGTATATGCTTATGTTCAATAGAAAACATAGGATGAAGTCGTATTTGTCCTATACGACATTAGAAAATTTCAGAATTTTTGTTACCATAGAAAACCGTTTCAGCTAATCCTTACAGAGGGGATTATTTTTATAAAGCATTACATTCAGTGCCAAAATCAGATTTTCACATTTTTTCGGACACCTGTTATTTGAAATCTCTCGTTTGCACTTAAAACCGGCCATGGCACTGGCCACCATTTTCACAAAATATGAAATTTCTTCAATTGCTCTAAAATGATAATCCAGGCCATTTGGAAGTAAGAAAGAACAGATATTTTACACATAAAAATAAACATGCAAAAACAGCGGACCCGGATTTGAGGATAAAGACATCCAAGTAATTTGTAGGCCAAGTTTTCCATAACTTTAATGAACAAATGGTATATTAATGAATATTGTTGACTCGTACTCACTTGTATAAAACCACAAAGGTTAATAGACGATCAAAAAACAGTGGGCATAGCGTGGGAAACATGCTACGGTGTGCGGTTCTGTGTTAAACGCCTTTTTCGTCGTCTGCTGAATTTAACGTCGCCGCCAACGTTTTAAATTATAAACTCGTTCTGTTCACCATAAGGAAGCTGATTTGGTCTTAATCATTTCGGGTGACGGGCTTTGTATATAAAAGCCTTACAACCATGCAAAAATATTGATTTTAAAAATCTTGAGGCGCCAACTATGTTCAAAATGTGCCAGTGTCTCTTTAAGTCTGACTCAGAGATTTCAAAATATAATTTTCTGAGTATTTAATTGAAATAGCCAGCGAGAAAACTGAAGATAGTCACATAAAATGCTGAATACCAAAGTTTGAGATAATCAGAGTTTTGTTTTCTGAAGTAGTAAACATTATGTCTAGTATACAGTGGACATAGGGATATGTGTAGAACCAAAAATCGGGATTCGGGATATTTTAAAAAGATAGTGATTTTTTTTAGCGTTAATATATAGGGCTAGTGTCTCATGTAGCAAATTAGAGTAAGAATACCCAATATTATATTCATTAACCAGTCTTCTCATGTTCTTTCCAATCTTTTGAAACTCGCAGGTAATGCAAGAATGACATTTATCTGAAAAGTTATGTTGTGGATTTTGAAAAATCTGAGGCATGAGATGTTTTGGTTTTGGGGGCATTTTGTTGGGCCTTTTGTGTTTTTGACATGAATTGTGTTGGTAGGCAAAGAGTAGGTTGCATATGTGAATGTCTGTGTTCCTATACAATGTAGCTGCTGTGTGTGAAAGTTGAAAGCCATGCATTATGAATACTGGCCTAGAGAGGCATTGCATTTGCAGCCTAGTCCTGATAACCATTTGGCAGTAAAATTTCATAGCTAGGGATGAGGCACTATGACAGTTATGTTTATCAACTCAATTAGCAACTCTCCATATTCCTTGATTTGAAATTCAGTGCTATCTTTATTATATTAGTATAGCAATTGTTGGGTTTTCCACTAAGACCATACTTGGTTCATTTCACTGTTATTGCTTTCAACAATATCGGCAGTGGTTATATTGTCAAGAAGCCATTTTCATCTTCGTAGGACTCTAGTTGTGGGAGATATTAGCTGAACCTACTTTTGTGCAGAATCCA
This sequence comes from Ophioderma brevispina, assembly GCA_023653785.1. NCBI lineage: Eukaryota > Metazoa > Echinodermata > Ophiuroidea > Amphilepidida > Ophiodermatidae > Ophioderma > Ophioderma brevispina. Next base: position 13,157 of record JAMKCH010007303.1, on the reverse strand, counting down.
TTTTCATCAACAAACAATCACAAGACACATTTTTTTGTTGAAACATATCACAAATTTAATACTCGGTATATAGGATTTGTCACAAAACTATTGATCAGGCAGGCCCTTAGCCTGTTTAAAAAAATTGTTTCTATATTTAATGTGACAAATAAAGATAGTGTAAAGGACAAATGACTAAAGAGGAATCGATATCATTTGTCTTGTCACACGAGAAGGTGGGTCAGAACAGAAGGTCGACTACCTAGGGGCAGGGGACAACGGAATCGGGGAAAAATGGATGGGTGAAGGGTGGGTTAGTTAGGGGAAAACCCACGGTGCCCCGGGCAGGGGCGCACCTGCGGGGGGGAAGGGGGTGACTCAGGAAAAGGAGAATAAGGGGAACGATTTTGAACACAAAAATTTTATAAACCAAAGATTAAATTAATATACATCAACATCTGAATTACTTTGTGGAATCAACACATTTTAGAGGAAAAGGTCTTCTATTGAGAGCTTTATTACATCAACAAAAGTATGGGCAGGTTGATTATTTTCGTTCTGTAAGCTGCATTGTCTGAAAAAATCAAGTAGGCTATAACTGCAAATGCTTACCTCACAGCTACTTACATGAAATATTCTGTCTCAAACAAGTCAAAATGTAGATCTTGTAGGCCTATTTCACTACTCGCAAGTAATAAATTTTAATTACAATTCAAGTTTTGATTTTTTTGATTGTGAAGAACCTGTTATTGATATCAAATTAAACAAATTTGTAAAAGTTTTCTTAAAGATGTTATTTTAAAGTATTTTCACACCTATATATAACATGCATTAGACCTACTACTGATATTTTCCAATTCAGGCTTATTATCTTATTACAGTTCATTTTTTTTCTATTTTATTTATGGAAAGTTCTTTTCCATAATCAAAAGAAGGAGTTTTCCACTGCACTTCATCCACTTCTCACATTTAACAAAGTTGACTGACTAAATATGTTTCTTGCAACCAGGGCAAAGTTAATTAATGCTAGAACATTCCTTGACTGGCCAGCTCTGGTATGTAAATCAGTATCAGAATTGGCCCCCTTTATCCTTGCACTGAGTTAACTTGAAACCGCCCAAATTCTCTTGACTCCAATCAGTCATAATGCCTGAACAACACACTGCTATCTCAGAGGGGTATTGGTTCATCCCACAATGCACCAGTTTTTGAGACATTTCACCTCACAATAATGTCATGGGATGCCAGCATGGATCCACATCCAACAAAAATCACTTTCTAAAAGGGGGCCTGTCCTGCAAGTATTGGTGGCACTTTCATCTTAGGCAAAAACAAAAATTGTTGTATTTGAGGTCGGGCGTGCACAATAGGGATGGTGTAGGGCGGGCGGAGTTTTTTAATTTTTTATTTTTTATTTTTAATAATGGCCATTACGACATCAAATCATCACCATTATTCTGTAGTGTTATTAAATATTGAGACTTTTGACTCTATATTGAAAATCTGCAATAGAGTTTTCCCAAAGTACACCAGAACACAAAAAAAACAGCAAAAACTAGTTGAGAAAATCGGGGTTTACAATCAGGTAAAACAACTTGAACATAAGATTTTTGAAAATCCAACTCAAAAACTTAGGGTAGGTATCCTTTTGTACCAAGCTTGATTTTCAAAATTATGGTAGGGTGGGTTACTCCATACAACATCTTTTTTTTTTTTTGGCCTTACTGTGTATTTTAATAAAGTGATCACCCTTTCCAGTTTCCATTATATCTTTTTCAAACATTTTTTTTTTATTCGTTTGCAAATAAGTCAAAAAGATGAACATATTAATTTTTTTACTACGACTCATCTTTTAAAACTTGTTTGTTTTTTTAATATTACGTTTTTTTTGTATAAATTAAGGGTGTTTTTACATGTTTTACAACAGTATCGTTATTCTCCAAATTCTGCCAAGATGACAGATCCCCTTTAACACATAAAACACTGACTTTTTACACCCATCTTTCCTGTCCACAAAGCACTAGCACTTGATGATATCTGCTTGGTATTGGGAAATTGAGAAATAATTTGGTTTATATATCATCATGATGAGTGCTCATTACACAAATATTTAATTCCTTAGGCTTTGACCAAAATTGTTTTTGAAAATGAAACTACATCCAATGAAGACTGAGATTATGAACAAAGTAAGAGATTGAGGAAGTCCATATCCAATGAAAAATTGACTTTGTAAAAAAAAGAAGAAATTAAAGCTCAGATTAGTGTGTGCATAATTTTTGGAGGTTCACATATTAGTTAACGTAATATGACATGATAACCATTTAATATTGCCATATTGATTGTAAAAAATCATACATATAAAAACAACCTGTTCTGGCTTAGTTCATCTCAGATGTGAAATAATACTCTGGTAATAATAAGCTGCCAAACAAAGCTGTTGATTTCTTTGAATGGCATCATATAATAGGCTACTGCATCATTTATGCTCTGGTCATATGAAGGACTCGATTTGAGCTTAGCTATTTCACACAGTGATTATAGTAGTGTGGACCAGCAAATGTACATGCAAAAAACAACGATTTTTTTGAAAATTGAGGGCGCCCTCCCCGGAAATCCTCTGAGTCAAGCCTTCAAAGCCTGGGCTTGTTTGTACGATTTAGGTACATTTAGCCGCCACAGCATACTGGCGGACCACACCACTTTCTTGTTCCCAGCGTTACTTGCAATACTCACATCCTGTCATTCATCATTTCTTGTTTGGCTCACCATGATCAATATGGTTCGTTTGGCCCCTAATCTCGTGTTAAAATAATTGTCAATGGTCTCACATTTGTCCTTGTCCTGTTTTGTTTGTGTCTTGTGTTGTCCCTGCTTTGTCGTGTCTTGTCTAATCTTGTCCCGTCCTGTCGCTTCCATATTAAAATGTAACTCTGTATAGTGAAAGGTGGGCCATGCTCAAGTCCATCCGACTTATTAATGACCTCATCCTCATTTCATTTAATGTCTTTACTAAATTCAGTTAAAAACCACATGTTTCTCTTTAATATTTCTAATGTATTTTATCAATCTGTAATGTATTGACTGAATGAAGATTCTAATAAAACTTTAATTTTGAATGTAATTTTTGAACTTAGCAATCCGTTGTGCTGTGTAGGAATGTTTATACGGATTGTGTATGGATGTGGTGTGGATGGATGTGGTGGTGTGTGGCAACTAAAATGGTAAGTTTTTTTTTATATTCACCTCAATTGGAAATTGCAGTTCAACAATGGAACCAAACTTGTGTCATAGGGCAACATGGGATCCTCATATGTTGATTAGGTCAAAGGTCATGTGGCCAAGGTCAAAGGTCATGTTAGTCAAATTGAAATAGGCCTGGCGGCCCACAACTTATATTTTTTGAATATATAGTAACACACGCATCCAGAACCGCCGAAATGTCTAAGTTTATCTGATTCCAATGAAATATGGTCCCTGAAAATGCAATAATTTTGACATTTTTTGAAAAAAGGGAAAAAATTGATATCTAAAATACTGTATCGTTTGTAGGGCCCAACTGGTTAAAGGGATTAGCAGCGATAATGCGAGAGAATCGAAAACCATGTGGAATGCATTTTTTTAACTTATAATCAGGGAATTGTGTACACTCCATATAATTGTTTTTAAAATGTAGAAAAAACAACCAAATAGTGAAAAAAATTAATTATTTGAAGAAATTTGTCTACCGTCTCCGCAAATAGACATGACAAGCGACTGCATCTCAAATCTGCACTAAATAGCTGATGTGGTTTAACACTAGTACGAATAAACAAGAATCAATATAACGTTTGTGTTTGCGGTCAAATGTAAATTGATCATGGTGCACATATCACGCTGAAAATCTGTGATAGTCACCGGAAAGGGCTTTTTTGATCTCAAGTCCAAATTTGATACGCACGTATAGAAATTACAGTACTCGGGTAAAAGTCCTCCTGCCTTGTCTTTAGTACACGATTCAAGCTACCACTAGCAGGTTATTTTCGCATACCCATGCCAGTTAAAAAACTATCAAAATATGAATTTTTAATTATTTTTTCTGTGTTCGGATTAGCAAATCGCTGCTAATCCCCTTTTAATGGTCCAAGTAATATCATAAATACTGGTTTAACATCACTTACCAGTCACATCAGCATGAGGTCCGTGGCATAGCTAGGATTTTGTGATTTGGGGGTCCATGTTGGCATCTGAACCGACAGAAAACAAGGGTCAGAGACCCCGCCTAAGAAATCCAGGGTCAAAGTCTTGGTGGAGGTCCAGGGAGAAGCACCTATCGCTTTAAATTTCGTCTGATGGCTAATTCCTGGCATAATGTTGTAAATTTAACCTTGTCAACGGGTCGCATACTGACCATTGAACGTAAACGACACTTTCCACAATCCAATCCGGCCTGCAAGCGCCATGACCTGAAGCATTCTTTAAGTGAACCAAGCGCACCAAGCAAAATCAATATTTGGGGCAGGGGGCACAGCTCCCCTTGTCTTTGTCAATCAGAGGAAGTCCTCAAATTTGAACTTTCACATATTTGGATGATGAATGCCATTTGGGGTAGCCACTGTGAGGAGAGGGACTACTAACTCCATTGCTGGCTGTATACAATACCTGTGTTAAAATTTGTAATTATGGGGTGTGTCCTTGTCCAAAAAATCGATTACATCTTTACATTTCAGGCATTGGACTTGGTTCCTCAATCTGATGTTGCCCCAGCACAAGCTCGTTTCTAGCTATATACTGGAACTCAGGACAGGTTAGTGTTATGTAGATGGGAAGATCTGTAAAATTATCTGTTATTGGGAGAAGAGTACTCAAATTTGAACATTTCCATCATTTTACCCAGAAAGATACCTTAATCAGGCAAATGACATTCAGTAGGAACAGGCTTTTTTTACTTGATTTTGGTTAATACTGCGAATTATTCTTGCGAGAAAAAATGGCGACAAATCAATGCACATGCAATTTTTTTTGGACAAGCATCAAAAATGTCAGCGTAAGTGCATGATCTTTCCCATTGTTCGAGAAAAAGATAAAAATTCGCAGTTATTTAACGTGACAGGAGGGATTTTTTTAGCGCTACGAATTCTCTCAAATTCGCAAAGGATCGATTGTAGACTACCTAAAGAACCGTTCCGAAAAGGGTTATTGGACAAATAAGTACAAAGAAAACAAGCATAACTTGTTGGTCCCCCGCCACACCTTAGTTGGTAAGGGTAAGGGGGACTATAGAAATGCACTGCGTCGTGTGTGCATTGCGTGCACCCACGCATAATTCTATGGAATATAAGCAAGTGGGGTGAGCCATCTTGCAACTTAGAGCATCTCACGGAGGCGTTGGCTGGATTGTAAAGTGGGTATGTGACATAGGGTCAAGGTCAAATATGGTCAAAAATAGGGTCAATTTGGTCAAAAATAGGATATATTGTTATAAAGCCTTGTAAACACGATATTTTTGATGTATGGGTGCAAGTGCGGGTGTCCATCTTCGCACCTTAGATGTCACCCAAGTAGCCGGTGGATGAGTTCAGGAGGTGGGGATGGGGAATTGGTCAAAGGTCAATATGGTCAAAAATAGGGTCAATTTGGTCAAAACCTAGGATATTGTTATACGCCTTGTAAAATACACGAATTTTTATATTTGGATCTAAGCAAGTATGGGGCCACTTCGCCCACAAGATGTACACTCAGTAGACGGTGGATGATTTCGGAGGTGGGGCATGTGGCATGTGTTTCAAAGGTCAAATGCGGTCAAAAAAGGGGATTAATTGCTATAAAAAAGCATTGCCATATTGTGGCAGGGATGGATGAACTTGGTGAGTGTGGTCCATTTCAGTGCCGAAAAATTTTGAAGGTTATGTCAAGGTCATGCGGGTCAGTCAAGGTCAAATGGAATTAAATTGCTATAGCCCTTGTCAATTGTGGTAGGATGATGAAACTTGTGGGTTTGTTGGTCAACATTCAGTGCCAAAAAATTTGGTAAGGTCATTTCAAGGTCATGCAGTGTCATTCAATGTCAAATGGAATTAAATTGCTATAGCCCTGTGTGTCCAATGTGGTAGGAATTACTGATGATGAAACTTGGTGGGTGTGGTCAACATTCCATGCCCAAAAATTTGAAGGTCATCTTCAAGGTCATGCAGTGTCATTCAAGGTCAAATTGTGAATGAAATTTGTATCGTCCTGTCAATGTGGTGGAGGATATGAAACTGGTGTGTGGTAACATTCAGTGTGAAAAAAATTTGAAGTCATTTAAAGGTCATGCCTGGCATTCAGGTCAACCACTAAGTATGGGGTAGGATGATGGAAACTTGGTGGGTGTGGTCAACATTCCGTGCCACAAATTGGTAGGGTCATTTTCAAGGTAATGTGGGGTCATCCAGGGCAAATTCATACACATCGGTAGAATGGTATGAAAAACTGATGGGTGTAGTACGCCTTCATTGCCGAAACATTTTTTGCAGGTCATTTCACGGTCATGGGGTTATTCAGGTCAACTAACTCAACATGTGGTACGGTCACGAAACTTTGTGGATGTGGTCAACAGTCTAAACTGAAATTGTGAAGGTCATTTCAAGGTCAAGTAGGGTCATCTAAGGTCCAAATAAACTAAAATAGTTGTGTCATGAGTTCGATGTAGTCAACATTTGAGTACCGTCAAATTGCAACGCTATGGCAGCAGCCTCAGTGGTTTGAGGAACCACTTATTTCCATCAACAATTCTCCCTGTGATCTAACAATTATATTTCCCTCATTTACTATCGCAACCTTGTGGTTCAGAAACCGCCTTGTTTTGAACTTGCTGACTATCGTAATTGGCCTCCATAGAACACCGTGCTTGGACTTTCTGGTGTGCGGAGTCTTAAATCATCATATTATTACAATAAAGACGGTGTATTCGGCTTATCCATTTCAGGTGTGAATCTATATGACATTGGAAAGCATTCCAAATAGGCAAAAAAACCCGGGTTGAAAAAAAAATTGGGGGCGCTTCATTTGGAATCTCCTCATGTCTCTTTAACTAATGTAAATGTCGAAACAACAAAAGAATTGCCGTAATTGGTGAGCGAGTTTGAAAAAAACATTTATCATGGAAAGAAAAACAAATTACCCACCGCGAAAATAAATCAGTCCTGCGTGATGTCCAGCATTTTCGAAAACACCTTTACGAGTACGCGGAGTGCACTGGACATTTTCAATCCAGTCGCGCCTACATTCACATATTTAAGTAACAGGCTGCACTGATTGCTGCTGCATATTGTAAAATATGCAGATGAATGAATTGGATTATCAATCCAGATGAGACGGATACCTTGACCTATGGTTTCATTGTACTACTAACTCTTTAAGGGTCAGTGTTAAACCTTGAGTTTCCGAGTATCCATTTTGGTTTGTAACTTTGCTGAATAATTACTTAAAAACAATTTCTATCTTATTCGTGACCAGTGTTAGCAGACGTAACTTCTAGTGATGGTTAAACAAAGAAAAAAAAGTAGAAACAGCAAAAAGGCAGTTGTATGCAGGTTAATGTGAAGGCTTGAGCAACGAAACACTGTCACTGGATGAGCGAGTGATGGAGCTCATCAGCTTGAAAGCTTTACAGTACTTTTTGATAATATTATGTTTATTTTGGACTGGATCCTTCTCTTCAACTTCCCCCCCCCACTCAGAACATGATGATTGTAGCGTAGGCCCTTGTACATTTTTGTATTATTTGTTCGTGTCAGTTCTCTCATTCCCTACCCCAATCCTGGTAATCTAGTCTGGTCTTGGCCTTGGGTAGGCCTGTCACTTTTATCATGCCTAGCTCGGAGTAAGGAGGCTAGGGACCGCTAAATTAGAAATAAAATGTCACAGGATGTCGTTTTTGACCATCGTTTTGACGAACATTGACAGTCTTATTAGGCCTTTGGGTGATGAATGGGAGATAATATTGCTCCCTGCTCCCTCGTTGCCTAGCATACCTGCCTACTATCTATTGTGGGCCTAGCATACCTGGCCTACTATACTATGTAAGGCCTAGCATAACTATGTAGGCAAGCACTAATTAGCCTAACATACGTCTGGCCTTACTACAAACCTCGGGGGATAGACACTGTCGATTTGGACGTACAATAATTATGTGGAAGTAAACAAGTTCCAATCAGGAAACCTGTACATGTCATTTACGTACCCAGCTTTAGTCGCCTACACGTGTTCAGTTTGCCGTAAGAATCTGTCCAGACTGTGGAACCCACCCAGGGCATCCTTCAATGCACTCTTTGTCATTTGGCTTCTGCCCCATGTGAACCAGGGCACGGATGAACCCAAACTGGGAGTGAGGAACTTGGTAAAAGAAGCCTTCTTCACAAACCCATACAAAGTAATTATAAGCATCAAGGGATCTGTATGCTTTTAGAGACTCGTGTATGAATGGCTTGGGGTGTGTGATGAGTAGAAAAATGTTCACCGTAGTCATCGATGCAATCTTCCATTCCTCGGACCCGTAGAATCTAACTCATAAGGATCCGTGTAATTGTTCCTCAGATTTTGTTTTCAGTCACTCCAAGTACTCCTTCGGCAATTGTTTTCAGATAAATCTTTAACATATTCACATTTCATTCCATCTTCACCGATAAATATCTTGAAGAAAAAAGTTCGCAAACTTCCACCCAGATAGATGCTGATTACAACGCGTTTAAGCACTGGTGAACTATGCTGGGACCGCTGTGACCTCGAAATGTTTTGCCTGTCGGGGGCTGCGCGCGCATCTTATTTTACAATGATTCGACGTCAGATTTGAACTGTCTATACATTTCTAGAAGAAATTGGACGTTGAACCTGATGATGGCATCAAGATGTAAAACTTTCCGTGTTAGAAAAATACTAAAAAAACATGAGTTTTTTTTTTTTTTTTTTTTTTTTTTAAAATTAATTTTAACTTTCATGATTTCTTAATGTTATTTTTTAGAACAATACAAATTTGTTTAGGATGTTTTTTTTTTTTTTTTTCCATTTTCTAGAGCTACTTTCGCAATATAAGGGAACATGGCAAAAAGTTTATTTTGCCTTTCTTTTTCCAAAATTTGAGTATATATTGGAGAATATCTTTGGTGAAAATCGAAAAATGAAAAATTGAGAAAACCGTCCCTTAGAGAGGGAACGATTGCTATCGTAGGTAAGTAAACCTTACCTTTTTACTTCGGTATTTTTGGAGTGTATCTTGTCTGAAATTTTGCCAAAGTTTGCGAAAATTAAACATTGAGAAAATCGTGTTTAGTAAAAAAGTGACTTTTTCACCTCATTTCAAGCTGTCTCTCTAAATAAATTTACCTTTTACCATTCAAAAAAAATTCGTGTATGTTGTGCAAGTGATGAAGTGATGACCAAATACATCTTTATGCACTATTGAATAAAACCTCTTTTGTCTTCAACTCCAGAAATCAGAAGAACTTGAAATTCATCTGGTCTAAATAGCGCGTGTTTACAATTTCAAAAATTATTTTTTGTTTTCCAAGATGCGTTCGCGCAAAACGAACATTAAAATATGTGTACGGCTTCATTACGCAGCAAAATTCACCAGCGACGCGATGCTTTGCTTAGCCTGTGACTGACGGCGTGGAATATGCTTAAATTCCCGCCGTAAGACCATGTGTTTTTTGTGATTTAAAGGTCAAATAGCTGTTTTAAAAATTGGCAAAAAATAAACTCAGGATTGTCTGCATTGCATACCTTGTTGGTAACGATAGAATTAGAAAACAGATGGTATTTAAAATGGTGCAAAACTATAATTAATGTAAAACAAAAGCACTAGGGTTAACACGACCCTTAAATCGTATTGCACTGTGAATGCAAAGTTTGAATTTGATCTCCACTTTAAGAGACATGAGGAGATTCCAGGAAAGAAAGCGCCCCCAATTTTGTTCGTACCCGGTTTTTTTTTTGCATATTTGGCATGCTTTCCAAGTATTAGATCACACCTGAAGTGAATACGCCGGAATACGCCGTCTTTATGAATAATGGGATGATTTAGTACTTTCTGTCGTGCACGAAAGAAGTCAAAGCCAGGTGTTCTATGGGGACAATTAGATAGTCAGCCAAGTTTCAAACGAGGTTGCTGTTTTCTTGTACTGTTTGTCCAATAAACCTCGGACGTCTTGGTAGGTGGTCTACAATCGATACTGGGCAATTTGAGAGAAATTGTATCCTTAAAAAATTCATGTCACTTTAATACTACCTTAATCTCATGTTTCTGTCTGAGGATAATCCTTAGTGATTTTTTAAAGTCTGTTAAAGACTTTTGTTCATTTCATTTTCATTTGCCAGATAAACAAACAAAAACATATGTATAAAAACAAAACAAAAATTTATTTCAATACTCGATTGCGCAATAGAATGTAAAACATCCACATGAAGGAGATGGTGTGAGCACCTAATAAAAAGTATTGCACTATCAATTAAAAAAAAATCTAACCAAAGAAGGATGGTCATACACATCCATTCCCATGACTGCAATTAACACAAAACAAAAAGAGGACAGAGTACACCATGGCAGGGATGGCCCAGACAGTGATTAATAAAAATCACTTTCAAAGTGGCCCAACCCGAAAAGTGCACCCAGACAACAAGGGTTAGGCATGTAGTGAGAAAGAGATGTACTGGATTCAAACATCTTGACCCTTACCACAGCCACAAAACAGCACACAATCAACTCCCACCCATAAACACAAGCCTCATTCCCCACCCACCATCCACTCACACTCAAAACACACATCCACATAAGATTATGCCAACTGTATAGACCCATGTACACACAAAGCTGACTGCATGACTAATACGCACACAACTGCACACCATTAAAAATCACTAAACTACTAAGATTTTTTTTAAAAGTGCAATTTAGCCGAAGATAAAAACCGGGGGAGATCGAACAAGAGCTGATTACGAATATCGGCAGGGAGAGTTGGTCAAAGAACGAAGGAAAAAAACCGATTAAAAAAAACAGGACATTGAAGTATGATTACGGGCAAAAGTATGAGTGAGCTTAAGAGTATCTGCATGGCGAGAGTGCACAGAGATAAATTGAAAAAGGATCAATCTCATTACTTTGCCATGCAGACATTTACTAACAAGGCAATAGTCAGGTATGTAATCCTCTCAGGATAGGAGGTCCAGTTGATGTGAAGACGATTCACAATACTTGAAAGTCTATGGACCAGCCTGTTTTTGAATTTTTTTCCAAAGAATTACTGTGACCAGTTTGATCTTGGTAACCAAGAAGGAATGCCGTATTCAATAATTGGAACGAACAAAGTTTGGTATAAAGTCGACTAGAATATATGATAATTGTAGCGAATCAATCGCCGAAAAAACAAAGGAGTCTAGAGGAAATGGAAGTGACATAACCGGATCAACCCATTTAAATGAGAAGGTGATAATGAGACCAACGTACTTGTGACTGTGAACACCACCCAGAGGTGAATTGAGAATTTTATTAGTGGATCAAAGAACCAAGCACAAGTTCTTCTGGTGGTGACTTGGGTCAATTCCAGTCATAATAATTTCTATGCTCTTCCTATTCCACTTAATCACGAGAAGAAAGGAATCAAATTATCAGGGGATTCTGATAAAAACAGACAGCAAAAATAGAATGTGTGATCTGGGATCCTAAAGCAAACTTGGGATTAGGCTAATGATCAAGAGGCATACTGCGTGAATGAACTCAGAGAATCGATTGCCGATCGTACGTGGTGCTGTGAAATTTAAGATATGTCACCCTCATGGTCAACACGTATACTGAATGAATGAGAAGTCTAGTAGGGACAGACAGAGAAATTTGCACTAGCACTGTCAAAATGTTCTACACAATTTCACCCACCTGGTGTGATCAGACTGCATTGGCCCAAATGATTAAATGATAGTATTAGCAGGTATGATGATGAGAGGAGCATTCTATATACCTGAATTTTCGCATTCCTTGGCATCCCGGCCGGATTCTTACTCACGTGGTATCGTATACGGCAGCTACACCATGTCTACCTCTGCAGCTCTCACAGTACAACACTGGGCTAATTGCGAGGCTTTAGCTGCCAGCGAGGGTCGTGACAAGTACAACAGTTATTTGGTAAACAGTAATGTGGCTACTCTACTGTCTCTGCTTTACCTACCCCCAATGGCTACCCTGTATTGCCATGGTGGAGAGAAGGTGGATTTGAGTAGACAGTAACCGTAGTAGACACTCAGTCTACCAAGTAGCTACCCACCCCGCGGTTACCCACGCGCCATTTTGAATGTGGATGAAATTTCCATGAAATGAGGGCGCTATACAACTCGTCGGGCTCCGTTTAGTCATTTTTTTGAACGTTTTTTTAGGAAAAATCATAACGAAATTCAAATCCGGGGCCCATCATCAAAAACCCCCATTCCCGCACAAATTTAATAAAAAATGCAAATATTGCCAAAAATATCAAAAAAACAAATTGGCCAGAAGAATCCTGCGCGCGCTGAGAGCCGGTGTAACCACGTAGCTCATCCACGACGGTGCAGACAGCCGCTTTGTGTACACTAATCCCGTCTATGCGGCAAAATAAACGGAAATCCAATCCTGGCCGGGCGAGTGTATGTCTTGGGTAGGTAATCCATGTCTAACTCGGTGGTAGCCTGTGTGGTAACTACCGTGAAGAATTGGCCGTGTAGTTAATTAACTTCCACTTCATCAACCTCAGTAACCGAGGAAATTTACCTTTAGATTGGGATATGTTTTTTGTGTCATTGCTTGCAGATGGATAAGCATTTTATAACCTGAATGTGTCGCATTCCTTGGCATATTTCATTAAACTCAATTCACCCATTACCGAGGAATTACCTTGTAGGATTGGGAATCTGTTTTTTGTGTCCATCGCTTTGGTGGATGAGCATTTTATAAAACCGGACTGTGTCCGCATTCCTTGGCAATATTTAACTTCAATTCACCTGCAGTACCCGATGAATTTACCTTGTTAGGATTGGAATGTTTTTTGGTGTCATCTTGCTTGCAGATGGATAAGCTTTTATAACCTGATGTCGGCAGTCCTTGCATAGTTATTAACTTCAATTCACCTCATTACCGAGGAAATTACCTTGTAGATTGGATATGTTTTTTTTTGTGTCATCTGCTTGCAGATGGATGAGCA